>PVLA01005292.1:117488-151118 GCA_004027455.1 Hydrochoerus hydrochaeris | reverse complement strand
GCCCCTGGCTGCCGTCCTGGATTGAGGCCTGACCTCCTTCCCCTGGGGCTGGGATGTGTCAGAGGCCAGTGCTGGGCAGCGCCTGCTTCCCCGGGAAGAGGAGCACCCGGCTGCCTCCTGGGCGCTTCTGTGAGAGACTGGCTGTCACCACCCACCCTGCCCGAGAGGAAACCCCGAGGCTGGGCAGGTCCCCCACATGGACAGTCAGTCAGCAAACAATCAGCGGGATAGGAACCCAGCGCCTCTGCCCGGGAGCATCGCCTCCACTGTGGGGGCTGAGAGGGGTCCTCAATACTGTTAGGTACTGTGTGTTAGGTAAGCTGTGTTCCTCTCTTAAGGGAACTAGATCAGCCCGCTGCTATAATGAACGTGAGTGATGTGTGTACACACGGGAAGTTAGTGTGTGGGTGTGCACGTGTGCACGCGACTCGGGATGGAACCGGGGCCCCGCGCCAGCCCCAGAAGTTCTTCTCTTGCACGCAAAGGATGCCCAGGGGTGTTTTCCTCCAGCTCAATCATCATAGTCCGGCCTGTTTTCTGGCTTCGTGCACGTCTGTAGCGTGTGACGGTTTCCCGCGCGCACGCGTTTGTACGTATGCGTGTGCGTGTGTGTGTGTAGAGCGGAAGGAACATATCAAGGCCACCATACAACAATTGTACAAAAAGGACTATGATACGGAATAGTCCTGTTCATTCGCTCTGGTGGTGAAACCCAGCTCCTGGCCTCTCTCGTCCCCAGCAGCGGGCTGTTATTTCTTCCGTGCTGGGAAGTTTACAGCTCCCGGCCCCTGATCAAAGGCACTGTTGGGCGCTGTGGTCCCCTCTGCTGCCGTGGGACCCTAGGACTGACCCCCTACCCAGCTGGACCGTGCTCCATGTTTCCCAGCGTCCTGCACCCCCTTCCCAGCCCACCCCGTCCAGGACGGTCTGCAGGGCTGCCTCTGGCTTCTGCTGCTCACTTCCTTCCTGTTCCCCGCCGAGAGGCACTGCCACGCAGAAGAAGCTGTGAGCAGACCAGCGGGGAACAGAGAAGCCATGCACCAGCCTCTTTCCTTGACTCCATCTCCCAGCGTCCTCCTAAATGGCAAACTGAGCAGAGCATTCTGGGAGATGTGGTTCTGCCCCCTAGCCTCAGCCCAGCCAGAGCAGAGCATTCTGGGAGATGTAGTTCACAAAGGCCCACCCTCTGGGAATGCAGCAGTATACCTTAACCATGACCAGCTGCATGTCCTTCACTGCATGATCCACAACATATGAGGACATGGAGCAGATACTGTCGTTACTATCGTGAAATACCCGAGACTGGTAACTTTATAAAGAAAAGAGGTTTGTTTAGCTCAAAGCCTGGGAAGTTCAAGGGCGTGGGACCAGCATCGCTTATTTCCTGGTGAAGGTCCCCGTGGCCGTGTCACATGGCAGATGGCATCATGGCCAGAGCGCACCTGAGGAGGAGAGATTGGGAAATTCACTGCGCGCGCGTGCCTGCCTCGAAGCCTCACCGGCCCCTGGGGCCCTTGTGGCTTTTTCTTAGGAAACCGAGGGTGTGTTTATGGGCATCTCCCTCGATTCCCTCCGGGTCACCTTTTCAATCCTTGGGCTCGAACCTCAGGGCCCCTGCACCCCTCCAAGCCCGGAGAGCAGTGCAGTGTGCAGTTGGCACTCTGCGTCCCAGGGTCAGGGTCCTGGATTCGACCACCACAGCCAGGAAATAGAGTCTGCAGAGCAGACAGACGCACAGATGCCCTGAAAGCAGGACGCAGTTTCCACGGAGGGACATCAAGGAGCCGACCCCCTCTGGGCACTGAGGCCGGCAGGGCTGCACCTGGCCGGCGTGAGACAGAGCTGCAGCGGGGCTCAGTCTGTCCGGTCCACTCCAGCAGGCCGGGGAAGGGGGCCCGGCCCCTGGGTCAGGCTAGAGATGGGGAAGGCGGTGCGTGGGGCTTGGGCCCGTCCCAGACCTGTAAGGGGAGCTGCCCTGTAAGGTTTGTTTTTAACTTCCTGTCGGCCGCACCCTCTTGGGGTGACCCTGGCTGCCATCTGCAGTAGCCGCTCTGGAAGTCAGGTGTCTGTGTCTGGATGGGGAGCCCCTTCCCCTTGGGCGGAAACTGCCAGAGACTTTGCTCAAGGGCTGGGACCAGCTCAGCTCCCACCAGCTGACCCGTCCGCTCCCCTTCTGGTTTTCTGTGGGTTTTTTGTTTTTGTCTTTTTGGAGACAGGGTCTCGCTGTGCAGTGCAGGCTGGCCCCGAGCTCACTTTGTAGCCCAGGCTGGTCTCGAACTCACAACCACCCTCCTGCCTCAGCCTCCTGAGGGGCTGGGATCGCTCCTTGTGTTCGACCATGGGGGCTCTGCTGTGAGCACAGCCTGGGCCCTCTCCATGCATGAGGGGCGCCCCCATCTGTGTATGTCTGGGATGCGGTGCGTGGCTTTACTCACTGAGGGGTGCAGCATCGGCTCTGTGTCCTGGGAACCTCCAGGGCCTTAACCTGAGTGTGAGGGAGTTTGGCTGCCAGTGCAGGGGTCCAGCTCCCCTGAGCTGTGCCCTGCACCTCGGCTCTGCAGCCCCCTTCACCCTTCAGCCTTGGCTGCTTGGGGGATCGATCCACCCCCCGAACCTGCTGCTGCCGCTGGTGACCCCACAACCTCAAAGAGAGGTCACTTTCCTGCCAACCCTCCAGCCCTGGCCACGGACAGGGTCACACGGCGATGGCCTTGACCCGCTGGCCCCCGACTCCCCTGGCCTCCTGGGTCCCTGTCCCGGGATCCCGGGGTGAGTGCTCTCCTCTGGCCTTTCCTGGCCTGGGCCTCTGGGTCCTGGATCATCTTTATCCAGAGGGTTCTGGGAGTCGCCCGAACAGCACCATGTCCTTCTGTCCCATCCTCTGTGTATTTACTGGTACCGGGGATCAAACTCAGCACCTCGAGCTTGCCAGGCAGAGCTCAGGCCCCGAGCTACACCCCAGGCCCAGAAAAAGGGGAGATGGTGGCAATGGTGATGGGGGTTGCCGGCTAAGGCCCCGGACCCCCCCCCCGCCCCAGCATTCCCAGCGCTCATTGGGAGCAACAGTGACCCCCAGCAGGGGTCACAGGTCCCAAGTGACGCTCAGAGCGCAGTTGCCGGAGCGGGCAGTGAGGGACACAGCGGGGAGAAGGTGGAGGAGGAGGAATATTCCTGTTGGGGCAGCCGTTTACAGCCAGAAACCGACTGAATGCAAACCCCCAGCCAGGCACAGCAGCTGCGCGTACACCGCCAACCCCCGGGAGACCAAGGCAGGAGAATCGCAGGTTTGTGGCCCTTGGGCCGGACCGCTGAGTCCAGTCTCTGGCCTAGAAGGCACTGGGGGCAGAGCGTGGGCCGGGGTCAGGGCCTAGACCTCAGAAAAGGGAGCCGGGTGCTTTTTCCAGAAAGTTCTGGGACAGGCATTACTAATCGATCTGCTAGAACAGAAGGTGGATCAGTCATCACCTTCAGGGGCGGTGGTCACTGGAAGTGGGGAGGGCGGGATTGCCATGGCACAGGGGGTGTCAGCCCGGGGAGTTTGACTCCCCGCTTTCCCAGTGTAGGTCGCAGTTCAAGGGAAGGCTGGGGACGGGCGTGGTGGCCCACGCCTGTGATCCCAGCACTTGGGAGGCTGAGGCAGAAGGATCTTTGAGAGTTCGAGACCAGCCTGGGCTGCAAAGTGAGCTTGAGGCCAGCCTGAACCACATAGCGAGACCCTGTCTCAAAAAGACAGAATAAATAACTAAATAGAGAAGCCATCAAGTCCCCCTAAGCCCAGGTGGTCAGTGACTTTCTGCTGGGCGGCCTGGTTCCTAAGAGAGACCCCTTAGGGAGGATGGGGCTCTCGGGGTCCTCAGGCCTCTGTGAGTGGGAAGGTGGGAGTGAAACAGTGATTATGACTGCACTCCTCTGCTGGTGTCTGTGTGTCTATCCTTGTTGAACTTGAGTTTAGTATTTTTGGGGGTTTTTAAATTGTTTTTATCAGTACCGGGGATCGAACTCACGACCATGTGCTTGCCAGGCAGGCGCTTATGCCGCTGAGCTAAATCCCCGGCCCCTGAGTTTAGGGTTTAATCTGCTGCTTTTTCAGTGGTTGGGGCGGGGACAGAGGAAGCTGCTCAGCTCCTGGGGACAGGGAAGCGGGAGGCAGGAGGTCTGTCCTTTCAGGTCACTGTGCCATGGCGTCCCTCCCGCCCACGCTGTCACCGATCAGAACCCCCTCCACCCCCACCCCCCCGCTGTGGGCTCACGGAGCTTTGGGGATGCGTCCAGGTGTGAACCTGACGCTGTGGCCTGGTGCGGCCCAGGCAGGGCGGGGGCAGGAGACAGGGTCCCTGCCATGTGGAGCCAGGGCAGTGTCATCGTGTGGGCTCCACCTTGGGGACGCGGCCACTGCCTGGAGCCCCGCTGCACTAGGGGAACCTCAGGGACCCATGAGGCACCCTGGCCTCAGGCCACAACCTGAGGGATCGAGCAGGTTGGAGTGGCAGAGAGGCAGCCTGTGCGGGAAGCAGTTGGTTCTTGAGTTCCCATCTCAGGACTGTGGGACCAGAATCTCTGAGAGGGTAGCAGTTCATCCAGCCTGAGAATCGGAGGCCACCAGAGCCCCTGTCACCTCCCGGGCTCCCCAACTCTACTGCGACCTCCTCCTCATTCCCCCGTCCTCTGCCCCTGTGTCTCACTGGTACCCTCACTGCTGACTGCACGCCCTCTCCAACCCCAGGACCTTTGCACGTGCTCACATCCACATAACACATGATCATTGCGAGTATCTATGACCATCCAGATGCCCAGCCAGCAGAGGGAAAACCCCTGCCCCTCTACTGTCCCCACACTAGGTCCGCACCGTCCCACAGAACTTCCTGTGGCACCGGCAGTGTCCCCATGGGACTTAAAAAGCAGCTGTGCCACCAAAGAGTCCATTTGATCAGTATTAACTGCAATGTGTGTTTACGAGCTGTGCACACACGGCCAGCGCTCCCCACACCGGGCCACACGGCTCTGACATGGACGCCACAGTTGTGTTCCCACCCCGACGTTGTCCCTCTTGGTCCCAGACTCACACGCTCAGTGCCTCCCCTGCGGGTCTCTGGCAGCCGCCAGTCACAGTCCGGGCCTGGGGACAGATGGCGCAGGGGGAGGATGACACATGCATACACACATGCACACACATGATACACATGTGTATGCACGTGTACACACACACAGGCCCGTGGGGCCTACACGGAAGGTGACCTTGAGGTCTCTTAGCTCCATTCTCCCCGGGAGGGCGAAATCCGAGCTGGGGCTGCTGGGAGGCCCAGAAGGAGCAGCGGAGGGGAGAAGACCTGGAGCCTCTGCTGAGGGGAGGCTGGCACTGCACCTCCGGTGTGGGGGGACCAGCCCTGGTGGCAAAGGAAAGAGAAAGTCAGGGTGCAGTGGGGTGCACCGCTTGCTGGGGGGCCGGGTGGCCCGCGGTCCCATCAGCGTCTGACTCACTCTGAGCCTGACGGAGCCAGGTCTGAGCTGGGGGGGACAGGAAATGGGCGTCTTGGAGTGGGGGTGTCTGCGACTCAGCCTCTGGTGTCCCCAGCTCCACCAGTGCACCCCGTCCAGTGTCTACGATGCCTCCTATTGGCTTGGGTCTTTCTGATTTGTTGTTTTCCGGGGTTGAACCCAGGCCTGTGACACCCAGCCCTGTTCCCAGACCTGGTTTATCTTTTATTTTGAGACAGACTCTCCCTAATAGTTGCCCGGGCTGGGCTCAGACCTGCGGCCGTCCTGCCTCAGCCTCCCGAGCACTGGGGTGACGCCCGCACCATCGTCCTGGGCTCTGTTTGTTCCAGTGACGCCCCAAGGCCAGGTGTGAGCGCTAGACCCAGAATGGCTGCTCACTTCGTCTGTGCTAGGTGGGAAGAAGCTGCCCAGCAGCCCCAGCCCCCGTGCTCCTGGGAGGCCGTGAGCAGCCACAGCAGGGCCCTGGGACCCTGAGGCCCTGGGGTCCCGGGTTTGAGTCCCCGCAGTGGTACCAACCTCCCTGTGCTGCCACTTTCTCCAGGCTTTCTTGGCCTCCTCTGTCGAGGGCACTGGAGCGGTGCGGGTGGGTGTGGGGCGCTGGGGCGGCTCCCCGGGGCCACAGTCTATATATAAACCCGGCCCGCATTGTCCTCCCACTGCTCTGTCCTAGTTTCAGCCCTTGTTACGCGCTGGCCACGCCGCCTCGTCACCGCCAATCTGTCCTCTATGCTGTCATGCCGTTGTCACCGCGTCCTCTGCTGTCTGCAGCCCCCGCCCTGCCCTCCTGTTCCCAGGGGAGCCCAAGGGGGCGCCCAGGCCGAGGCCTCGAGGCCAGGAGCCGCTGGGGGGGCAGAGAATCTGTGACCTCCCTGCCTCTGCTGCCTGCACTGCGCTTCTCCTCTCTCCCTTCCTGCCCCAGCACCCTGTGGCCAGGAGAACTTGGGGCTGCATCCTCAATGCCACTGGCATCCTGTGTGACCTCCCCGCACCATGCCAGGGCTGCTCCCCTGTCCCCAGTCCTCCAGCCTCTGGCCCGGCCTGCAGAGCAGCTGGACTTCCATGAAAAGCAGAGCAGTCGCCCCCTACTCGGGACCCCCGGGGCACCTGCCTTATCCTCAGGGGACCCACAGTGCCCGGCACCGGCCACCCCGTCACCCCCCGACTCTGCTCACCACTGTTTCACTGTGCTCCTCAAGCACGCCCGCACAGGCCAGCTACAGGACCTTTGCACTGCCACCCAGCCTAGCTTTCCCTGGCTGCCTTTCCATGCAGCTCGTGACCTCTTTCTCCTGGGCCCTGCTGAAGAACCCACTTCTCGGATGGTGCTGGCGCAGTCACCACCAGCCACAGGTCCCCTTCAGCATTCGCACAGAGGCGCCGGACCCCACGGGGCCAGTGTGCCGAGGTCGCGCAGCAGCGCCCCCAGTGCTCAGGGGCACTGTGCCCTGTCCTGTGACCCCACCGCAGTCACCAGGGTCCTTCCCGGTCCCTGGCTGCCCCTCCTCCCCGGTGCGCATCCCTCCCACACCCGGCTGCTTGACGGGGTTCCCGCTGGTCTCCCTGACATGGTGGGGCTGCCTGGGACCTGAGTTCCGGGTCCCAGTGGCCTCAGTTAATCCCTGTGAAGTAGCTGAGTGGAAGAGCCAGAGTGCGGGGTCTTCCTGCCCTGGCCGGCAGCTCTGACCCCCAGGAGGACCAGGCATAGGGTGGTGCCGGTGAGGGAGAAGCCGCAGGACACCAGGGGCTCATGGCCAAATGCGCAGATAAACAAAACACGATGGATGATAGTTACGCGCCCCCCCGCCCCCCCCCCCGGCCATGGAGGACGAGGTAGCATCGTCTGCAGGACAATGCGTGGACATAGAGGAAGATGAGCCGAGCTGAAAAGACTAGTGTGGCTGGGCGCGGTGGAGCCCACCTGTCATCCCAGCACTCAGGAGGCTGAGGCAGGAGGATCCCAAACCGGAGCCCAACCTGGGTGACTTAGCAACTCGGCAAGACCCCGTCTCCAAATAAAAAAATTAAAATGCAGGGCGGGGGGGTCCTCTGTCCTGTGTCTGGGAAAGCAGAGCCGTCTCACGTGTCACTGAGCCTGGCGCACACTTAGGGGCGCTGGCAAAGTGTGTTCGTCCAGCCTGGTGCCCAGCTCTGCGCTGCAGTGACCCCCTCATCAGACCAGGGCCGGAGGGGCTCAGCAGCACGGTGCCTGCCTGGCCAGTGCAGGGTCCTGAGTTCGATTTCAGGAACCAAAAATGAGAGAGCTGGGAACAGCCTTCACTGTAGTCTGGGTTCACCCAGAAGAGCTGGGGGGCAGAATCGGCTCTGCTGTATCCAAACAGGTGACCCCAGGAGACCTGGGCTGGAGAGGAAGGTGAGGCGGGAAGCCCGGTGTACCCCGGAGCTGCAGGTGAACCCGCCTTGGCAGGAGGAGCCCTGGAGCTGGGAGGGGTGGACCCTGTCCAGCTGGCCACAGCGTTGGGGGCTCAGACTGCACTGGAACTGCTCCCAGCTGCCCCGCTGTCCCCCGAGCCTTTGCCTCCCTGATGGGAGCCCCTGCACTGCCCACTGCCTCCTCAGCTCTCTGCCCAGCACCCAGCTCTGAGACGGGCAGGGAGCAGGTGTTGGGGAGCCCTTGGCCCCCTGGAAGCTGTTGGCCAGACCAAGCCTGGTCTTCCTGGGGAGGGATGGTTTCCACAGAAGTCCTTCTCATCTGTCTGTCAGTCTGTCTTGAGATGGGAGTCTCACTGTGTAGCTCAGGCTGGCCTTGAACTCACAGGGATCCTCCTGCCTCAGCCTCCTGAGTGCTGAGATTTCAGGCCACGCCCCTCACCCAGGCACATGGATTCTCACTAGTTGCATTTACAACAGTGACTCACTTTGACCTGGAGCCTGGGGTCTGTGTCTGCCCCAGCCAGCAGGTCCCCAGAAGCGGCTCACGCCCACGGTTGCTTTTATCATTTATCTCTGAGTAGTGGACTCACTGCCCACGGGCCTGGCAGGGGCTGCTCAGACGACGGCCCACATAGTGACCTCTTGGGCCTTCGGCTTGTAGGTGCCATCAGTTCTGCCAGGGGCAGAAGGGGCGCTGAAGCCTGGAGCCCAGGGTGGCTCAGCCAGGTCACCCACACATCCCCTGGCGGCTCTGCGAGTCCCTCCTCCTCCCATGTGGCAAGAGCCGGGCAGAGGCCGAGTGTCCAGTCACTGTCCCTGGTCTCCCCGCTGGGAGGGGAGCCGGAGACGCTCCTGCACGACCCTGACCCCCTCCTTGCCCTTCTCTTCCAGCATCCTGGCGACAGTCGGGACGGAGTTTGACCTGCGCACGCTGAGGGCAGTCCGGGTGCTGCGGCCCCTCAAGCTGGTGTCGGGAATCCCAAGTGCGTGAGTTTCCGCCAACGTTGTGTGGGCTTTGCTGTGGGGTGCCCTGCGCACCCCGGCCTCTGGGGACAGGCCCTGAAGTCCCCCAGGAACCTGGCTGCAGGGCTGGGTGAGCTCTGGGAGGCAGTCGGGGGTCACCCCAGTCAGCCAGGGGCTCCGCACCCACATTATCCCATTCAGCACCCCCAGCCCGTGAAGCAGCGCCCCACGCTGACATCCCCATTTTACAGAGGGTAAAACCGAGGCTCAGAAAACTGCCACAGGTCAAATGGCTGAGAAGTATTCAAAGGCCAGGCGTGGGGGTGCAAACACCTGCCATCCCAGCACTCGGAGGCTGAGGCAGGAGGATCGTTGCAAGTTTGAGACCAGCCTGGGCTACAAAGTGAGCTCGAGGCCAGCCTGAACCACATAGCGAGACCCTATCTCAAAAAGACCGAAAAAAAAAAAGGTCCCCGTGGGTTTCCTGAGCAGGGCTGTGTGTCCTAGAACAGGTGACTTCAGGAGAGAATTGAGAGGGGCCGCCGAAAGCCCCTCCTGCCCCAAGGAGGTCAAAGCCCCACAGGGGACGGTCGGGTTGTCTGGGCTCCCGGACCTCACTGGTGACCAAACTGGCCCTGGGGCTTCCCGTCCCTTCACTCAGAACAGAGAAGCTAGCGTGTGCCGCGGGGCTGGCTTCAGGCTCAGGCCACAGGGCATAGGGCTCTCAGGGAGGCTGAGGTGGGAGGGTCTCGGGTTTGAACCCCACCTGGGCTGTGTGGCAGGGCAGAGCCAGCCTGGACTGCAGAGGGAAGCCCTGTCCCTCCCGGCCCTGGCATCCTGCAGATCCCAGCAGCACCAGGGCCCTTCCAGAAGAGCCTCACTCTCTGCCTCTGGGTGGTGGGGCCACCTAAAGGCACCTCTGCTGGCCGCCAGACGGCACGGGCTGGGGCTCCTCCGGGGGTGCCCAGGCGTGGGCAGCTGCTGTCCCTGCAGGCTGCGGCCTCCTGGGAGGGAAAAAAATCACTGGGAAATGGCGCCCCCTCCTGGGCAGAAGAGGCCCAGCACCTTGAAATCGGTGCCCCGAGCCGCAGCCACAGAACCGATAAAACCAAGGGCTTCTTCGGCGGGGGCGCCTGGGGGGCCCAGGCCCCCGACTTCAGCTCCTGCACCCCGAAATGAATGAACGAGCAAAGAGGGCTTGTTAGGAAAGAGGGGTGCCATCCTCTGCGACCAGGGCCAGCTCTAGGGGAGCCTTTCCGGTCCCCGGGGGGTGCTGGCTCACGGCTCGGCCCCTGTCTCCCCAGGTTTACAAGTCGTGCTGAAGTCCATCATGAAGGCCATGGTCCCGCTGCTGCAGATCGGCCTCCTCCTGTTTTTCGCGATCCTTATTTTTGCAATCATAGGGTTAGAATTTTATATGGGGAAATTTCATACCACCTGCTTTGAAGAGGGGACAGGTAGGTGGCAGCTGCATGACACGTGTTTTCCCCAGCATCCTCCCTGCCTGGCGGGCATGGAGCCCCGCATTCCACCCCCAGCTCAGGGAGGAAAAAACAACCCTTCAGCTGGGCCCGGTGTGGCACGGCTGTGATCCCTGCACTAGGGAGGCTGAGGCAGGAGGATCGCCAAGAGCAAGCCCAGCCTGGGTCCCCTAGCAAGGCCCTCTCTCAAAAAAGTAAAAGACAAAAATGAAAAAGCTGCCAGGAAAGCCAGAAGCAGCCATGTCCCCAGATCCTGGCAGTCACTGCAGTGTCCTGTAGGGCCCTGCCCCCAGGGGTACCCGGGGAACAGCGGTGTTTGAAAGGGGAGACAGGAAGGCGGGCACACGGCTGGCGGTGGTGAGAGGGAGCCGGGTGCCCCCATGACCCCACGACCTGGATGTGGCTGCCCCGGGTGGGTAGTGATACCCTGCTCGCTGGGTGTCTGGGAACGCAGGGGTTGGGCGGTCACCACAGCACGGGGACCGACTCCTCCTGGGGGCTCAGACTGTCCTAAAGGGGGGCTCCCACCTGCGGCTTGTGGGTGGCACCATGCTCCCCTGGTGGCCTGCAGGATGGGCCTCCTGGCCCCTGGCCGGGCCCGGCCAATCAGAGCCAGCTCCCCATAGAGCCGGGCCGGCAGGAGACCCCAGTGCCGGCAGGGACAGTGGGTGCCCATTGCCCAGGCTTGGGGACAGCGTCCTTGTGGAAAACCTGGCTCTGCCACGTCCAGCTGCCTGCTGCCCAGAGCCCCAAGCTGGGCAGGTCCAGGGACGGGGCGATGCTGTGTCCAGACGGCTGCTCTCCCCAGGGGCAGCCGAAGGCCAGGTTGGGCCTGACCCTTTGAGCCAGAGAACTGTGACCCAGGGAGCACAAAGGAGGGAGAGGGGACCCCCAGAAAGGCAGCCTGGGTCCAGAAGCAGCTCCCTGCACCCCACTGAGACCTGCCGGGTAGGGTGGTGGGCACAAGCCTGTCATCCCTCTACCCTGTGGGAGGCTGAGGCAGGAGGACCCCAAGCTCGAGGCCAACCTGGGTGACCTGGAGAAACAAAAAGGGCTGGGGACGCCAAGGCCTTGGCTTTTTAGGAGAAATGCTGCCCCAAACGTTCAAGAAGGGACCCCACGGGTAAGGCCTGTGCCCTCCGTCTCTGTCTCTTCCCCTCTCCCCATCTGCCCCGTGAAGGGCGTCCTGATTATTTCTCTCCCAGTGAAGCCCGTGGTAAGCAGGGCCGGGCTGTTCCTGCACCCGGCCCCATGGCCCAACAGGGCCAGGGACCTAGGTAGGGATCAGTGTCAAGCGAGAATCCGCTTCCGCTGGGCGAAGGTGTCTGGCTTTGTTTCCCCAGCTGAGCTTCGGCCTGGGCCTGAACGGGGTCGCGGGGCCGGGTGTGGGGGTCATGGCGGGGGGTGGAGGCCCCGGTTTAGGAGGGTGGATGAGGTGGTCACGACTAAAAATACAAGGCCCCAGCAGCAGGGTAACTTCAAGCTGTGTCTCTAACTAACCAGACTCCGACCTGCTGAGGGCTGCGCTTCTAGAAGCCGCCTCGGGGTGCCTTGCTGGGGTGGGGGGGCGCCGGGGTCCACACAGCTGGAGATCTCTCTGTTCCCAGCTTCGGGCCGGTTCCAGGTCACAGCCGGCATCACGGACGGCACAGATCCGTGGTTCCCAGCCCTGTGGGAAGCTGAGGCAGGAGGGTTGGGAGGTGGAGCTGAGCCTGGGCACCTTGGATGCCTTCGGGAGACCCCCATCTCAAAATAATCAGAGTCAGGGTGCAGGTCCGCGCGGAGGCCCTGGGTTCAGTGCTCTGCCGTGGAGAGAAAAGGAAAAGTTGCTCATAGCCGGGAGCCGTGCAGGCGGGACCTGGGCGGGGCTGGAAGGCACCTCTCCCATCACAGCTCCAGGAGGCTGAGGAGAGTAGGGGTGGGGAGAAGGTGCTGAGGGTGCCCCGAGATTCCCAGCTGGCATGGATGCCAGGAGAGCTCCCCGCCATTCATGGGGAAAAGGTCCTAGTGCAGCGGGACGCAGTAGCTGACGCCTGGCATCCAGTCCCAGCGGTCAGGGAGGCTGAGGCAGGAGGATTTTAGCTTAGGCATCTAAAAACTCTAATGGGTGAAGCAAAGTGTGAAGAGGGGAGATGGGGGAGGCAGGTGGCTGGGGGGCCAGGGGTCTGGGAACTTAGGGTTCTCTGTGTGCCCCAGCCTCGGCCCGTACATATGCCAAGTGTCTTAAAGGAGACACTTGTCTAGTACGTGCGGGCAGAGACACCATAGGAAAAGAGAGTGGAAATAGTTTAACAGAACTGTTAATGACATGGGACGCTGCGTGAGCGACAGCCAGCCGAGGGCCGAACCTGTATCACAGCTCAGGGAAAAGAGCGGCAGAATAAACTGCCAGAAAACAGAGAGACATCATCAAACCTGGCAGGGAACAGCTGCAGGGGAAACAGTGAACAAGTCACAGGCAGACACTAGTCCCTCAAAAAAAAAAAAAAAAGCCAGAACTGTTGGTGCACACCTGTCATCCCACATTCGGGAGGCTGAGGCAGGAGGATCCCTGCAAGTTGGGGGCCAGCCTGGGCTCCATAGTGAGGCCCAGCCTCAAATCCAGAAGTCGATCACAGGTCTGAGAGCTGGGTGAAGGGACCCGGTGCCACCGGCCTCCCAACCACTTGCTTCTCGGCTGACTCCTCTCCCTCCCTCTCACAGATGACATCCAGGGTGAGTCCCCGGCTCCGTGCGGGACAGAGGAGCCCGCCCGCACCTGTCCCAACGGGACCAAGTGCCAGCCGTACTGGGAGGGACCCAACAACGGCATCACCCAGTTTGACAACATTCTGTTTGCTGTGCTGACCGTCTTCCAGTGCATCACCATGGAGGGCTGGACAGACCTCCTCTACAACGTGAGTGCGCCCGGCCGCAGGGGTGGGGCGGGGCAGGGTGGGGAGGGGCGGGGTGGGGCGGGGCGGGTCTCCAGCCCCCGGCCAGGAGAGGCCCTGGGGTCCCACCGCGTGGGATTCACCTCACGGGACTTGATGCTTTCGAGATGCATCAACTTCCCTGCTGGTGACTTGGGCTCATCCTTCTTTAGGGCTGAGTAATACTCCACTGGGTGTGGGTGCCACATTTCCCCCATCCGTTCACTGTGGCAGACACATAGGCTGCTTCCAGGATTTGGCTCTGATGAGCGGGTAGAATTCAAGGCTCCCCCAGCCCCGGGATGGGGGGCGGGGGACCAGCCCTGTCTGCCGCTCCTTCGTTTCATTTCGCGTCTCCTCTCGGTTTGGGACATGGACCCCAGGACCTTTCTATTGAGCCTTATCCCCAGCTAGTTTTCTAATCTTTCATTTTGAGGCAGGGTCCAAGCTTCCCAGGCTGGGCTCTGTCTGTGACCCTCCTGCCACAGCCTCCCAAGGTGCTGGCACGGCAGATCCTGGCGCCTGGGTGAGGGGCAGAGGTTGCTGCCACCTGCTGAGGAAGCCAAGGTCTCCACAGCCGGCATCAAGGACTCTGCCTGCCCCCAAACACCCGGAGGCTTTCTGGGGTGGGGGAGCCCCACCACTGCTCACAGGGCTGGGGGACCGGCTCTGTCCCCTGGTGCTGAGCGCTGCCACCCGGGACCCCTCCTGACACCCATGGTGGACGCGCTCACCCTCGCACCTCTGCCCCCACCTCCCCCTTTCTTGGGGTTCTTGGGGTCACTGTTATGCTCATTTCTGGGGACCTGTGTGAACTGTACAGGGCTGGGGGTGGACTGAGCGTGAGGGCCCCGTGTTCAGTCCCCAGTGCCGGGGCCGGGGGAGACCGAAGCGCCTGCCTTGGCAGGGGAGACCCAGACACAGGGAAGGTGAGAAACATGTTGCCAGGCACCGGCCAGGGGTGGGCGGGAGTCAGTGCTCTGAGGGCTGGGGTGGGCGCCAGGCGACACCAAGGGGACCCGAGGAGCCGGGCGGGTGCCGGGTGAGCATTTCCACACCACCCTGTGGCTGGGTCCCCTTCCAGGTTTCCCATCTGTCCCTTCCTGCCCTTCCGTCCTCCGCCGGCTTCCTGTTAAAACGCCTTTTGCAGAAATCCTGGCCCCGGCTCTGGCTGTTGAAGGTTTAAATCAGGATGTGCGTCCTGGAGTTATTTATAAAGCTGGAACAGAAGGGGAAGCCGGGCAATGATTACAGGCCTGGCCCCTCCCGGGAGAAGTCATCTACTGGGGGACGCAGGGATGCTGAAAGGGATCCGGGTGAGGTGAAGGAGTGCCCAGACCCTCTAGCCTGTAGCCCAAGATTCGGGGACCTTTATTTTCTCCCTGCTTTCCCCCCTTTTCCAGTTTTCCTACAGCGAGCCTTGGTTTGCTTTTGGGTTTTGCTTGTTTTCGAAAACCTCCCTGCATAGCCCAAGCTGGCCTTGAGCTTGTGCTCTTCCTGCCTCAGCCTCCCGAGTACCGGAATTACGGGCGCGCGCCATGGTTTGGTTTTATGATACAGAAACGGTTTGAATTTGTCTCACTAGAGCCTGAGGGGTAAAATACGGAGATCGTCGGTCATTCCTAGATAGAAAGACAGAGACGAAGGGGACAGGGGGAAACAGTCCTTTCGGGGGCCTCCAGCGTGGTGGGCAGCTTCATCTAACGGAGGAGCCCATGGTGGAGTAAGGGGACCATTGACACCGTGATACGGGGTGTGAACACCACCTTTGCTGTGCGATACCCACAGTACAGCCAGCACCCCGTTAAGGATCTGCACGTCAGCCACCCCCTGGGAGCAACTCGCAGCAGGCAGAGGTTTCTCTAGCTCGGCTGAGGGCTCTGGGGCGACACCCGCACGGCTGGGTTCTGGTGAGCGCCCTGTGGCCAGAGCAGGTGTCAGGGTGTCACACCCCCATCCAATAAGCAGGGCCTGGGGGGCCCAGGCTGGCTCTGTCCATAACTCCAGGGCCCCTTGGGAACCCGCTGGATCCACCTCCCCAATGACCCGCACCCCTCCCCTCCCAGGTCCCCCCCGTCCAGTACCAGCTGCCTGATGACCAAGCCTGCAGTTCCATGGACCTCTCAGGGACCCCGAATCCATATCCAAACCGCAGCTCGAGCACGCACACGCACACACGCACACGCACACACATGCGCACACACTCTCCACAGGGAAGGGACCTGGTCCTCCCTCCTTCTGGACAGGGCTTGGGGTCCCAAAGGCCTCATGAAGAACAGAGACAGGAAGAGAGAAGCCAGTCAGCTTCCAAGAGAGCTTAGGGTCCCCCATAAGTGTGGGCGTCACACAGCCCTGGATAGGACCACAAGGACATCACCTCCCCTCCATGGTCCTCTTCTTCCCCAAGGCCACAGCCCCAGCTGAGTCACAAGTGAAGCCAGGAGGAGGAATCCCCCGGGGTGCCGGGGCCCCTGTGGGCTGTGGCCGAGGGCCCAATAGAGCTGGGAACCTAGACATGCGGGGAGGACGCTAAGGAACCACAGCCATGGAGGTGGCTCTGTGACAGCTGGGGCGCTGATGGGACCTGGGGAGGGAGCAGGCCATGAGTGGGGGTGGTTTTGCAGTACTCAGAATGGAGCCCAGGGCCTTCCACGGAGCTACACCCCAGCCACAGTTCCACTTTTTAAAAAAATGGCAAGGGGACGGGGTGTGGTGACATACGCCTGTCATCCCAGCCTCTCGGGAGGCTGAGGCAGGAGGCCCACGAGTCCAAGGCCAGCCGGGCAACACAGTCAGACCCGTCTCCAACAAAGAAATTAACAAGTTGGAGACATAGCTCAGGGGTAGAGTTTCCCCTGGGTTCAATTTCCAGGGCTGCAAAATTTTAAAAAATATAAAAACTGCTATAGACAGTATTAGCCCCTGTTTAGGGATAAATTCAGGGAGCTGAGTGGCCAGGCTGAGGGCGCCCGGCCCGGGAGGAGACACACTAGGGTGGGAACCGTGGTTTCCTCTTCCCTGTGGCCAAGCTATCCCAGGGCGGTGGACATAGAAAGGGGACAGAGAAAAGAAGGAAGGAGGGACAGAGACTGAGATGGGAGAGCACACAGGCTGTGTTTTCAAGGAACAGTTGGTTTAGAAGCCCTCTGAGGTCCGGAGTGGAAAAGATGAGGGAAGAGAAACAGAAAAATCCACCTCCAGGTTCTGTCCTGTGATGTTAAAGGTCCAAACAAAAGAGGAGATGAAAGCAGCTGTTATCTATCAAAATATTTAAAGAATGCAGACAGATTAGTGCAGGGTGGGGTGGAAACCTCTAGAATCCCAGGTACAAGGGAGGCTGAGACAGGAAGATCACAACTGGGAAGCCAGCCCGGCTGACTTAGCAAGACGAGAGTTTGTCTCAAAATTTTAAAAAAATTATTAAAGGGTCGGAGACAAAACTCAGCATGCCTGGAGTTCAACCTCTAGTATCCACGAAGAAAAAAAAGAGGTTGATTATGTCGTTCAGGGGATGCACACTTTTATACCACACCCGCAGCCTGGCCTGGTGAGGGTCGGTGACTCTCAGGGCCGCACGGCGGTGTTGACCCTGCAGGTGTCAGGCGTCTTCTCGGCCTCATGCGCGTGTCCTGTTGGAGGTCCTGACCCCGGTTCTGCCCACACTGCTCCTGTGGTAATGGTGGAAATTACCCCACTCCTGGTACAAAAGAGGAAATGGCCGGATGGACGGACCACCATTTTTCTCTGCAAATCCGTGGAACACAGGGAATTAATTCCATCCCTGGGCCTCCGAGAACACCCCACCTCCATGTGAGAATCTTCCACATGGGGAAACTGAGGCTCAGAGGGGGAAAGTGACCTGCTGAGGTCCCCACGAGAGTAGTAGCAAATTCAGGGTTCAAGCCCAGCTCTGGGCACTATTGATTATGCTCCCTCTGTCTGTCTGTCTGCCTGCCTCTCCCCAGTGAGACCCAGAGGAGGTGGGGGGTCGTGCAGGGAAGGGCAGCCCCGCGGGTGGGTGGGTGGTGCGTGGAGCAGGTCTGTGCAGAGGTCCCGGGGAGCACAGAGGCTGCCCGTGGCCAGCCGGGGTGGGTGAAGGTTGAGGAGCAGCTGGGGTGATGGCAGCTCACAGTTGGGGAGCCTGTCTTTCACCATCCAGAGCAGACTGGGGGAAAGAGGGCTCCAAAGGTCCCCAGCAGCGATCACCCAATGGACAGCAGGCTGCCCCCTGGGATGCACGGACACCATCTGGGCCATTGTGGGCTTCCACTTTGCCACTGTACCCCTTGCGCCCCCTTTCCTCAGGAGTCCTGTGTTCCGAGGTGACCGGAGCGTGTGACCACACGCTCCACCCAGGAGGACTCAATGACTGTGTGGAGAGAGGGAGGAGAACGCAGCTTCCTCCCCGCTTCCCCGTGTGGCTTCTCCCTTCTCCTTTCTGAGGAACAATCTTAAGTTTTATTTTTTTAATTCTGTTAGCACGAGTCTGCAGTCCATGACAGTCACATTCATCTTGGGGTTGGGCCCAGACGCCTGTGACACCTCAGTCCTCCCTACTCTCCCCTGCTGCCCGCTCTCCGTCTCCCCCGGCCCTGATGCCCTTCCTGTCCTCACAGTCTCTCTCTCTCTGTGTTCTGTCATCTGTTTTTCACTTTGCTCCCCAAGTCCTTTATGCTTTGGGTTTCTCGTGTAAGAGAAACTGTGTGATATTTAACCCTCAGCATCTGGCTGATGACGCTTAGCATTAGGGGTTCATGGTGCATCTGTTTTCTTGCAGAAACAGCACCCCCTTCTTCGTGGCTGAGTAGTACTCCACCGCGGGTACTCCACTCCACGTCCCCTTATCCGTGCCCCTGCCGATTCAGCGGTTATGAGTGGGGCTCTGTTGTCCAGGGTGTGCCTGGGTCACTACTGGGGCGTCTTTCGCTCTTTGGGGAACGTTCCCAGGAGGTGGAAATGGGACTTCCACCTCCTCCTGCCTCTAGGAAGTGCCCTGCGTTCCCTGCCCGTCCCCGCACCCCTTGGAGCCCTCCCGCGTCCCAATGGGACAGCGTGCTCCTCTCTCCGGGGTTCTTGTGATTCCCCCACGGACTCTGGGGCTCTGTAGGAGGCCGTGCAGCCCAGCCCGGGAGACCCCGGGCCGCCCCTCTCGGGGGGCAGCCCCCCTCCCCATCCCGCCCTCACCTGCTCCCCTGCCTGCGCCCGCAGAGCAACGATGCCTCAGGGAACACCTGGAACTGGCTCTACTTCATTCCCCTCATCATCATCGGCTCCTTCTTTATGCTGAATCTCGTGCTGGGCGTGCTGTCTGGGTGAGTCCTTGCCCGCTAACCCCCTCGGGCAGATCCAGCCTCACCCTTGCTTTGGGGACAGATGCACGCCATGGACAGGTGTGCGGGTTGTGCACTGCTAGGGGGAGCAGCTAGAGCTCTCCCAGGGCTCCGCTGTAAGTTATAATAAGAAAGTTTGGGGTTCCTCCTCTCCATAGTCTATAACCCAAAACTATTTTTCTGACCCAGATTGCTCCCAAATCCCACGATTGTGGGTAGCTTAGTCCTAAATGGGCCTCCTAGGGCTTGGGGTTCAGCTGGGTGTAAAGTGATTACTGCGCACAGGCAAAGCCCGGGGTTCAATCCCTATCAGCACAGATAAAGCAGCTTCGTGTTTGTTACCACAAGGGGCCTGGGGGACCAGTGTGGTGGCGCCACAGTGTTATCAACAAGCTCGGGGTCCCCCAGCTTCCCTCACCAGGGGCTTCCCAAGCTCAAGGACCCCTCCTAGTTCCTAGAGGGCTGCCTCCCACTCACAGGGTGACAGCCCAGGTTCTAAACAGGAAGGGGTGGGGCAAAAGCAGGAAGAGGCGGGGCAAAGCCAGAGGGGCTGAGGCAAAAATAGGAAGAGATGGTGTAAAACCAGGAAGAGGCGGGGGCAAAGCCAGGGAGAGGTGGAGCCAAAATCGGAAGGGGTGGGGTAATAACAGGAAGAGGCGGGACTACGAGGGGGAAGCCGGGCTGCCCTCCTCCCAGAGTGCTGTCAAAAAAACCACTGCTCTCCAGTGAACCCCAAAATGCATGCGCTTGCACACACACATGCACAGGAGACTCCTTACAAATCCCAAAGCAAGGGACCCTGTCTTGGTTATGCTTCTAGAGAGTTTGCCAAAGAAAGAGAACGGGTAGAAAACCGACGGGCTTTCCTGAAGCTGAGGCGGCAGCAACAGATTGAACGCGAGCTCAACGGGTACATGGAATGGATCTCGAAAGCAGGTGAGGCTGCTTCGCGGGGCTCAGGAACACAGACCCCAGGCCACGAGCACACGAGGTCATGCGTGTCCTCTGGGGAAGCCCCGGGAAGAGGCGCAGTGGAGCGAGAAGAGGACCTAACTCGGTAGTGCCAAATTTTAGCAGCAAGAATCCGAAATGGGATGTTAATACCCTAAGGTGAAGCCAGGTTATGACCTCACATGGTGGTGGAGTCTCTTTAGCTGTTAGATGAAGGTGCCAGTCATACAGTTGTCCCTTGCTAGGCGTGGTGGTACACATGTAATGCCAGCACTTGGGAGGCTGAGTCAGGAGGGTTGCCACAAGTTTGAGGCCAGCCTGGGCTACATAGTGAGCTCAAAGTTAGCCTGAACTATGTAGCAAGACTCTGTCTCAAAAAAAAAAAAAAAAAATTACAGTTGGACCATGGTGTCATGGGTGATTGGTTCCAGGACCCTCACAGATACTGTACTAAAATCTTTGGATTTTAAAGTTCCTTATAGGGGGCTGGGGATTTAGCTTAGCAGCATAAGCACCTGCCTACCAAGTATGAGGTCCTGTGTTCGATCCCCAGTACCAAAAAATAAAGTCACTCATAGTAAATGAAGCAGTGTTAGCATAAAACCAGAGCATCTCCTCACACAGAGTTGAAATCGTCTCTAAGTGTCTTGTAACCCCTAATACACTGTAAGTGCTGTATGCAAAGTGGCTCTACTGACTTCTGTATAAAATAATCACCAAAAATGTTTGTACATGTTTAATGCAAATGCATTTTTTTCAAATAGCTTTAACCCATGGCTGGCTGAATCCATGGATAGATATAAAGCCCATGGGGATGAAGGGTTGGTGGTACTGAGTATTCAGTGAGATAATCCAGGCTCACTCACATGGAAGAGCAGTCCCTGACTCACGGCAGGCACATATGTGTTTGTTCATCCATCTAGCAAATGCTCACAGGTCCTGAGAACGTGGTAACCCACAAAGTAAACCAAACCCCTGCCCACAGGGCTCTGGCATTCCTGAGAGAGAAAAAACAGATAAATACATTTCATGTCATGTCTACAAATGCAAAAAAGAAGACTGTAGCAAAGTACACAGTAAGTCTCCAACCTACAAATGAGATCCATTCCAGGAGAACTTTTATTAAGTCAGATGTGTCTGGAAGTCCAACAGAGTGAGTCTTATACACCTTTGAAACAAACATATGGTAAAAACATTTAAAAACCAAACACACACACACACACACATGACTGGTGCAGATAAACTATTTTTACTTTTCCAGTTGCCTACAAATGGCAAGGTAAACGTGTAAGCAATTTCCACATCTCATCTACAAATGTTCATCGTGCAAGGTCTGTTTAGATCTGTGAGAGCTCACAGCTTGAATGTGCATTAGTCAGGATGTATGGCAGGAATCAGAGAGCAGCTGAGTCAGGGTGACTAGGAAGTCTTCTCAGAGGAGGCGATGTCTGAGTAGAGACCTGGAGATGCTCTGGGGATGCTGAGGGAAGTTCCAGATGGAGGAAACACAAGTACAAAGGCCCTGGGGTAGGAGTGCAATGGAGACAGCAAGGAAGCCAGTGTGGCTGCAGCAAAATAAGAGGAGAAGGAGAGGAAAGTGAGAAGGACTGGGTCAAGCAGGGGCTTACAGGCTGAAGGGGGGATGCGGGGTTTTTGATGCAATGGGGATAATGTCTACTTGTTCATCATCTATTACTGTAACAAAATGCCCGAGGCATCTAACTTTGCAGAGAAGAAAGGTCCTGGATGCTGTCAGTATTGCCGCAATGTGGCCTCCAGCCCACAAGCCCCTGGTTGACAGCCACGTCCAAGCCAATGCTTGAGGAGGGGCCAGAAGCCGGGAGCGAGGAGCAGCATCAGGGACTGCCTGCCCCGTCTGGGGAGCCTGTCCCGGGGCGTCCTCCTACCCCGGGAGCTTAACTGTGTGTTCTTGCCCCTCAGAAGAGGTGATCCTCGCAGAGGACGAGACTGACCTGGAGCAGCGGCACCCCTTCGATGGTAACTGCTCTAGGCCCAGCTCAGCATGGGGACTCCGGGGAGGTGAAGTGGCTGGGACTGGGGGGGCACCAGTACCTTGGACCTGAAATATTCAGGGTCCGAGAACACACCAGAGACCAGGACATCTCAGGAAAATCAGCGATGACATTTAATTTATAAACTAGGTGCCATAAAGGATTGACAACAGGACAACTGTGACGATGTCCATCCATTGTTCATTTCCAGAATTTTCCATATACTGTGTTAGACTATGGAGGGCTGAGAGTAACGCAAACCTCAACAAGTGATACCTCAGATACAGGAGATTTCTGTGCTGGCCTCACTTTCTAAACAGATAAATCGGGCCATGGATTTGGCTCAGTGGCATAAGTACTTTTCTGGCAAGCGTGAGGTTGTGAGTTCGAGTCCTGGTACCTAAAAAAAGCAATGCTAAACAAATAAATCAATAATACTTAATAAATAAATATTAACATTAAGAATCCCATTGAGAATCCAGCTCATTGTTAAAGTCTGTTGTCCCATATGTTAAAAATCTGGCTGGATAAAATCCAATAAAAATAATATTCATTGAGAAAATAGCTAAGATCTTTCATAAAAATCTGAGATGAAAAAAAATTTTGTCTAGAGAGAGCCATGGCTTGATTGAGGATACTGTGCATCTGAAGAAAAGAGCCAAGGAACCTTTCAATCAGTTATGAAACCAGCATTAGCACCCACTTTTCTGGGGCTGTGAACTATTGTCTCCAGAGGGTAGAGGAAGTCCCTGACTCCTGGAGCCCTGCATATGGGAGGAGGGAGCATTAAGAAGTGTCCACAAGCCTGGGGATTTAGCTCAGCAGCACAAACACCTGCCTGGCAAGGGCAAGGCCACGAGTTTGATTCCTGGTACAAAAAACAAAAACAAAATCCATAAACCCAACTCTCCCAAAACTTGTAAACCAGTTTGCTGTTGGGAGTCAAGGAGTGGACTGTACATGTCACAGCGTGTCCACCTTATGGTTCCCTGAAAGTGGAGTTTGTTCAATTTTAGAGGTAGACAGGGAATATTTGCAAGATAATATTAACAATAAACATAATGCAGATGGTTGGTTTTTTTTTCTGGCATCTGAGATAGGGTCTTGCTCTGAGGTTCAGGCTGGACTTGAACTCACTGTGCAGTTCAGGCTGGCCTCAGACTTGCAGCAGTCCTTTTACCACCACCTCCGAGAGCTGGGATTACAGATGTGTGCCACCAGGCCTGGCCAAGATAATCCTCCCCTTACAGTGGAGTAACATCCCAATAAACTTGCCACAAGATGAAATTGTGGTCAATTGAAAATGCATTTAATACTCAAACCCACTGTAAGAGCAAAAAAATCACAAGTTGAACTATCATAAATTCACATGCTCCTCA
The DNA here is from genome assembly GCA_004027455.1 of Hydrochoerus hydrochaeris. Classification (NCBI taxonomy): domain Eukaryota; kingdom Metazoa; phylum Chordata; class Mammalia; order Rodentia; family Hydrochaeridae; genus Hydrochoerus; species Hydrochoerus hydrochaeris. Next base: position 128,203 of record PVLA01005292.1, on the reverse strand, counting down.
GTTTTCCATGGGATTGCATCTTGAAAAACCAGTCATAAAGCTGAAAACATCATAAGTTGAAATCTTCAAGCCCAGGACCATCTGAACTCTGGTTGCTTCAGATTATATTTTCATGCCCACCATGCCATCACCCTGGGAGGCTGAGGTAGGAGGATCGCAGGTTGGAGCACAGAGACAATTGAGCAGCTTAGCAAGACCCTGCCTCAAAATAAAATTTTTTTTAAAAAAGAGCAGGCACTAGAGCTCAGTGTGAAGGCCCTGAGTTTGATCCCCAGTATCATGACAGAAAGCAAGCAAGCAAGTTAGATAGGGCAATGACTTTTTATTGAAAGTCCTGGAAATAAATGAATTGGAACTGGAATAAATAAAGGAGCTGGAATTCTGTCCCACAAGATTATAAGATGAACTGGCTGGATTCCGCCTAGGCCAGCTTGGGCAGCATGGTGAGACCCTCATCTGAAAAAACAGGAAGAAGAATCCCAGGTCTTTTATTTGGGGGAAAGGCGAGGTTACTCATAGGGGTATTCAAAGCTCCTTATCATTTGTGTGTGTGTGTGAACTTACTGTAACCTGGAGAGTCCTTGCAGGGTGAGCCTCCCAATTTTGGGGTAAACATCCATGACCCCAGCCAGCCCAGCTGCTGTGCTACAAATCAAGGGATGGGCTGTTTTCCTGTCCATCACTCATTATGTGTCAAGTCCTGGGATCACCGGAAAGTGAGGGGTTTTAGAATTTAAAAACAGACCAGAGGGGAAATGGGGGTTGAGAGACCAAACGAAACAGATCTAAACTTCTGTGACACATGATGCAAAGCGAGATTACTGCCCTGCGCCTCACTTAAAATGGGTACACTGTAAAATGGGTATGCTGTGGGTTCCCACCAGACCAATCGGCATGAGGGTTACAGTCAGAGGTGCACTCTGACCATTCGTCATCGGTGTTGCAAAAAGGGTAACGTCTTTTTCTCTGGCCATGTTTCCATTGTTGGAGCTCTGCGGAGAGCCACTATCAAGAAAAGCAAGACAGACTTGCTGAACCCAGAAGAGGCTGAGGACCAGCTGGCCGATATCGCCTCTGTGGGTGAGTCTCCCGCCAGCCCTGAGCACCCACCATGGGAGGGGAACTGGGGAGCTTGGGTTTGAGCCTCCTCCCTGCCTCCCGCCCAGTGAGTCCTGGGGCAGATTCCATGATTATGGAAATAAGCCACAGTGCCTGTCTCCTCATATCATTAGAAAGACCCTACTGGCATTACGAGTCGGCCCCCTGGAACGCTGACTGATGTACATGATGGTAGGGATCCCTGATCTGTAGTGCTGGGTCCCAGGAGGGTCTCAGATGTCATATTTTTCCACATTTTGGAGCACCTGTGTATTTGTAACAAACTGTCTTGTCTCATTAAGACAAGGGCAATGGGGCCAAAGTCTAAACGCAGAATTCATTTATTTCACGTACGCCTAACTGAAAAGTCACTGCATAAAGCATTTGTATAATGTTGTACATGAGACAGCTTCATGCTGAGAAATCTGCTGCTTGTAGCATACTTTCAGTGCTCCAAACATTTTAGATATTAGAGCATCTTAGATTTAAGATCCTCAGATTAGAGGACCTCCATCCCACTTCCGGGAATCCTGGTGCGGGACCTGCTGCTATTAAGTGGCTGCCTGTGAACAAGACAGAGGTAGTAGCATCCCTACCCAGGGTTCACAGCCCAGTCTTGGAAATGAATACTGAAGGGAATTAGGCAGGCAACCAAATCCGCAGGGCTAGTGGAGCTGCAGAAAAGCCGCCTTAGGCGTGGCAAGCTCTGGAAGGGTGGGGCATGGTCGGCGAAGGTTTCCTGGAGGAAGAGGAGGCCCAGGAGGAGTTTATCAAGTGGAGGACCACGGAGAATGGTGTGGAAGACAGCACTGAGACCAGTGCCATTGGTGAACTCCAAGCCGGAGGTTGAAGGGATGGAGACTCTTACTCTTTTCCTTCTGGCCTTCTGTATTGATCTGCTGCTTATCACTGTGACCAGATCCCAGAGAGAAACATCTCAGAGGAGGAAGGGCTTATTTGGGCTAGCATTTAGAGGTCTCAGTCCAGGGTCAGCTGCTTCCTTTGCTGTGAGCTTGAGGCGAGGTGAGAGCATTGTGGCAGTAGAAGTGCAGCCAGGTGCCCATCTCATGGGGGCCAGAAGGCAGAGAGGGAAGGAGCCAGAAAGAAGGGGGCCGGGGGCCAGACATCCTCTCCAGAGTCACGGCCTAGGGACCCACTTCCTGCAGCTGAGCCCCTTCAGTCAGTGAACTGAATCCGCGGGGAAACCTAACGAGATAACCACCGCCAATGCCCCGGTCCCCTGGCCAGGCCACGCGGTGACCATAGCCACACTGCGACCCAGCCCTGCAGATGAGGGTCTAGGGGGACGCCACCTCGTGGGGTATCTGTCACTTCCGGCCCTCTGCCTCTGAGTGCACTGAGTTTGCTTTTGGTTTCTGAAACGAATGTTTAAAAATTCCCCTTGTAAGGGAGTGGATGGGAGGGTCCGGGCCGAGGAAATAGAACTGGCGGGGGGGGGGGGGCGCTGCTCTGCTACTGGAGAGACAGGAGAGGGACGAGGGGCTGGGCGGAGAGGGGAGGGGAAGAGGACGGAAGAAGAAGACGGGAAGCACGGAGGGATGAAAGGAAAGGGGAAGGAGGAAAGCAGGAAGCAGAGAGAAGGAAGGGAGGGGACAAAAAGAATGGGAAGGCGGGAAGCGAGAGAGAGTGCGCGTGCGTTTCCCGAGCCGCAGTGCGCCTGCGTCCCCGCTCCTCCCTGCTCATGCATTTCCGGCCTGCCGTGGGCGTGCGACGGCTCTGCGTCCAGCCGCCGGGGTTTGCTCCTCTGCTGCTCTCCGACCGGGTTTCCTTCGCGATGCCGCTGCCGCTGCCGCAGCCGCTTGGGAGTCGCGTCGTGTGACGCGGTGACCCCGCCTGTCCCGTCTCGTCCCGGGGCGGGTTTCCTCGGGGCGACCCCCGCTGGCTTAGCCCCCGGCCCGCCCGCTGTGTGGGTCCCTAGGTCAGAGCTGGCTTTCCTGCGTATTTGTAATTCCCCGCCGGGATGATGCCCTTCCCGACCCAGAGGAGCGAGCCCCACTTACTCGGTCGCCTCCACTTTTAAGAATGCATCTTGCTGGGTGGTCTGGCTCCTCGGGTTTCCCGCGCCTCGCGGACTTGGCGGTGTCTCGGTGCGCGGCCTGTGCGGGCACGCGCGCCCCCGGGCCTTCACTGCGAGTCAGGGTTCCAGCCCAGCTTGGGTTCAAAATCGCCTCACAAACCAAAGATGGAAACACCACCGGATCCAGGAATACACATTCTGTTATATTTCTAAAAGAATGAAAGAGCGTACAGCAGAGGTACCTGCGTAACCAAATTTATTCACGATCGCTCGGCCTCGCAGTTGGGAGCCAGCCTGGGTGCCCCTCACGGAGAAATGGATTTTTAAAATGTGATAGATCATAGGTAGGTAACAGAGACATGATAGATAGATGTAGGTAGATGACAGACCGATGGATAGATGATAGGTAGATAAGTGCAGTGGAATATTATTCAGCTATACAGAAAACATCATGTCACTTGTAGGAAAATGGATGTCACCAGTCCCCCATGTTAAGTAAAATCAGTCGGATTCAGGAGGTCAGCTATCAAATGTTTTCTCTCCTATGAGGAACCTAGGGGGAATTTTTTTAAAAAGAGATGACGTGGGACAGGGAGGATAGGAAGACAGAGAGCAGTCAAAAACGATGAAGCTGGGCTGGGGATATAGCTCCGCAGAACAAGTCCTTGCCTGGAAAGTACAAGGTTCTGAGTTCAATACCCAGTACCAAAAAAAAAAAGTTTAAAAAAAATGATGAAGCTGTGATGCACACAAGTACCAGTGCCCGGAGTAAATGTCACCTGTGATGTGCTGCCGATGGACTAATGAAGAAGAGAGAGGCTGTGAAGGGAGATGGGAGGTGATTAGCGAAGAGGAGGGGCGAGGGAGGGCTGGGGCTAGGGGGTTGGGGTGCTCAGAGTGTATCAGTGTCTGCCAAACAGAAACCCACTGTTTCATATAACTGATACGCACACAAGAGTGAAATGGGGAAGTGGTGACACTGGTCCAGGTAATGCTTCCCTGTACAGCACCCCAAAAACTCATAGGCAAGAAAAGCGAAACCGGACAAATGGAATCACCGCACCTAACCCTGGGGGCCTTCCAAGCACGCACAGGGGTCCTGCTTCATCTTGCCCTGTGGTATGACCCACAACCCCCCCTCAAGAGGCATCAGAAGAGGTCAGAGCTGCTACTAAGCAAATGTATATAGTCCCAGCTCTCTGGAGTTAGTCTGAAGCAAGAGAATCTAAAATTTCAGCCCAACTAGGTAATTTATGAAGATCTTGTCTCAATAAAAAAGGGTTAGGGTTACATCACAGGTTCAGTCCCCAAAAAATAAAAAATAAAAATACATACAAAATTGGTCACAGTGACAGACGTGCAAAAACTGAGCCTGGCAGTGTTCTTCCAATTCTGTGATTTTTCAAGAACGTTGCTGTCTCATAAACGCCATCTCTCCAGAGCTGAACCCTGGGTCATGACAGTTCCTCTGGTGCAGGCTTGCTGGGAGGACTGTGGAGCCCTGGCCAGAACCCATGCCCAGCATATGCAGATGAATTTCCTCTGCAGGAACAGCCTGAGTCTAACACTCTCTATCCCTTCCTTGGCAGGGTCTCCCTTTGCCCGAGCCAGCATTAAAAGTGCCAAGCTGGAGAACTCGACTTTTTTTCACAAAAAGGAGAGGAGGATGCGTTTCTACATCCGCCGCATGGTCAAAACTCAGGCCTTCTACTGGACTGTGCTCAGTCTGGTAGCCCTCAACACGCTGTGCGTCGCTATTGTCCACTACAACCAGCCCGACTGGCTCTCTGACTTCCTCTGTGAGTACCACCCTGCGCCCTTACCTTTGGTCAGATCCTTGACCCCTTCCCTGCACCCTCTGTCCACTCCCTTCCCCGTACCCTCTGTCCGCTCGCTTCCCTGCACCCTCTGTCCGCTCCCTTCCCCGCACCCTCTGTCCACTCCCTTCCCCGAACCCTCTGTCCTGCTCCCTTCCTTCGGAGAGCTGAGAGCTGGGAGAGGGACTCAGGCGTTTCTGCTGTCACTGGAAGCTAGTGAGGTGCAGCCGACTGCTGGTCACGTTCAGTCTCTGGCCAGGCGTGGCAGGCGCCCCTGTGAGCCGGCACTCGGGAGGCTGAGGCGGGATGGTTCCCACTGTTGGAGTTTGAGACCAACCTGGGCTGCATGGTGAGATCCTCACTCACACTTAGTTTCCACGTGCAGCCCCGAGAGCACTAAAATCACCATGACCACAAGACGGGACCTCACAACCGGGAAATGGCTCTCTTTCCATCCTTGCGGTTCTTTCCTGCTCTTCCTCCTTTCCTCTCTGGTTTCCGTACTTCTGAGACTCATTCCTGGATTCTCCCAAACAAACATGAGCCCGTGGTGCTCTCCTAGTGGGTCCCTGTACCCCGAAGGCTTTGTCCCCTGTCTGGATTTATTTCCAGACCTCCCCCCCATTAGTGTGAGCCCCAGGTGGCCGCGAGGAGGAGGAGTGGAAGGCCAAGTGGGAAAGGGAAAGCACTCGGGGGGACAGAGGGTGGGCAGAGCAGGGCACGGGGGTGGGGGCAGAGCAGGGCGGGGGACAGAGCAGGGTGCTGCTAGCCTGCGAGGCGAGGCCGGGCGGGCGCCCTCTGGGCACTGCCCCTTCCCCACCTGCTGCCTCCCTGCTTCCTGCCCTCCCGCCTCCCTCAGAGTGGACCTGGGGTCGCTGGAGGGTCCCGCTGTGACCTGGAAAGACCCGAGCCGGGCCCCACTGGCCGCCCCCTCACCCTCCTCGGCCCCGTCCCGCTGGCCGACCCCCAGCGTCCTGACCCAGTTCCAGCCTTGGTACCTGCACGGGGCAGCTCCGAGGCCTCCCGAGAGTCTATTTTTAACCACCTCCCATCTCCCGCCAGTCACCTTGCCGTGCGTCCTGCTTTAGAAATGGGCCAAGGCCTCCCCCCGGGGGAGCACGTGTCCACCATACCCCCGTTTCCCGGTGCGAACCTGAAGCCTGGGCAGGTCACCGTCATCACTCATCCCTCTAAGACGTCCACTCATTTGAGGCGCCTGCCATCCCAGACCTGCACAGTGCCCATTCTAAGACACATGGGTTGCAGTTGTTTGAAAGAAAAAGAGAATTTAACGGATACCGGGGATCGAACTCATGACTTCACGCTGGCCAGGCAGATGCTTATGCCACTGAGCTAAATTCCTGGCCCTCAAAAAAGAAAAAAAAAAATCTTGAAATCAGCAAAGCATAGTAAACTCTCTGGAAATTGTATCTGACAGCCCTGGAAGTGTCCCCAGGCCCGCAGGTGCCAGGGTTGAGTCCACCTCTGCCCGTCTCCGTCTCCGCCTCTCCCTCTCTCATCTCCGGTGTCACTGAGTGTCTCAAACATGGTTCAAGCCAGGTGTGCTGGGAACCCCACACCTCTTATCCCTGTGCTCGGGAGACTGAGGCAGGAGGATCGCTGGGAGCTCACGGCCAGCCTGGGCACTCTTGTCCTCCAGCTGGGACAACCTGTGTCCTGTTGTGGCAGAAAGCTACAGGGCAGAGGTCATGGGCTGCAGGAAGGCTGCAGCCCTGCCGGGGTCTAGGAGAGGGCACAGACATTCCCACCTTAGCGGCCACTGCTGGGCACTGCGGTGCCCCAATGGGCGCTGTGTGTCCTTTCTTGAGGCCGCTCCTCCCTGTCCCCTGGGAGGACCCAGGTCCTCCTGTGGGCTGGGCCAGCGCTGCCCACCACACACACCTAGGAAGCTTTCCGCACAGCCTCTGCTGGTCTTTATCTTGTTCTGGCCTTGTACACAAGCAGCAAGCAGGGTTTGCAGGGGACCAGGAGGCCACGCCCTGTACAGGTCGCCCGTGGGGCTCGGTCCGTGTCCAGTGCGGGACAGGAGAGGGGGCCACGAGGATCTGGGCATTTGCAGCGCCTCCGTCCTGGGTAATGGCAGCCTGAGGTTTGGCACTGCTCTACAGGTGCTTTGCCACCGAGAGGCACCCCCAGCCGGTGACCCCAAAAGCTAGGACCTGAGTGACACCCTTCATCCCACCTCCTCCAACTGGGGCGCGGGGCACGAGGTGAAGACCCACCTCGCTGCTTCTCAGCCCTGTGCGCGAGGCCTGGTGGTTGTCGGCTGGTTATTTTGTTTACTCGTTTGTTTATGTATTTTTGGTACCTAAGTTATAATTGAACTTAGGACCTCGCGCTTGCCAAGCAGGTGCTGTGCAGCTGAGCTGAACCACCGGGCTCCATTGGTTGATTAAAGGGTAGGGATAATTGTTACTCTTGTTTAGCAAAAGGTAAACTGAAGCCCGTGGCAACAACAACAGAAAAGCTTTGCATCACCTTCAGAAAAGGTCCCCAAAGCAGCCAGTCACAGTGGCGCAGGCCTGCAGCCCCTGCCCTGGGCAGGCTGAGGCAGGAGGGTCCCCGCGATTTCAAGGCCAGCCTGGGCTTGCTACCCAGTGAGACCTGGCTCAGAGTCATGAAAGCAGAGGTCCCCGAGGGCCGCTGTCACCACCTCTCCCCTTTCTCTGCTTCTGCCTTCCAGACTATGCAGAATTCATTTTCCTAGGACTCTTTATGTCCGAGATGTTTATAAAAATGTACGGGCTGGGGACGCGGCCTTACTTCCACTCCTCCTTCAACTGCTTCGACTGTGGGGTGAGTGCCGTGCAGGGCCCAGGGCTCTGTCCACCCCACGGGACAGAGGAGCCCAGGCCAGGGCCTGGAGACCAGAGAACTGCACCTGCCCAGGGCTGGGGTGCAGGTAGCTTCTCTGCGGCAGCTGGCTCAGAGCACTGGGGTCACTGCCTTGTGCACCCTCTTCGGGGGAGGGGGCAGCCAAGCTGCTGACCCCAGGGCGTGAGGCGCGGGGTGCCCGTAGGCCATGCCCCCAGTGACCCCCCCCAGACCCCCTCTTTAAGGCGCCACCGCCTCCTGGGCTCAGTCCTGAGGACCAGGCCTTCAACGCAGCCCTGTGAGATGCAGATGGTAGCGGGGAGGTCAGCGAATGATCGGGAGCCAGGGTCGCCAGCTGCAGGCCCAGGAGCCTTGGAAAGGATCGGGGTTTTTGGCCCTGTTAGAGGAAATGACATGGATAGGAGGAGGACAGGAAGCAGGGAGAGAGGGAAGGAGAGAAGAAAAAGAAAAGAAGGAAGGAAAAGCCAGGCATGGTGGTGCACGCCTGTAATCCCAGGTCCTCGGGAGGCTGAGGCAGGAGGATCCCAAGTTCAAGGCCAGCCTGGGCAGTTTAGCAAGATCCTGTCTCACAATAAAAGCTTTTTGAAAAGGGCACAGAGGAAAGGGGAGCCTGCCCTGCTCCCGTGCCGGGTGGGGCAGCCAGGCCTGGCCAGCAGAGCTCGGGCCTGCTGGTGTACGGGCCGAACCGGCACCTGGCCCTGACCTTGAGACCCAGCCATGGTTCCAGGTGATCGTTGGCAGCATCTTTGAGGTCATCTGGGCTGTCATCAAGCCTGGCACGTCCTTTGGGATCAGCGTGTTACGAGCTCTCAGGTTACTGCGCATTTTCAAAGTCACAAAGTAAGTCTCCGGGCGCCCTGGCCTTGGGACGGGCCGGGGGTGTCCCCAGGGTGGCAGGGCCTCACCCCGCCCGGCCTTGGTGGCAGGTACTGGGCGTCTCTCCGGAACCTGGTCGTCTCGCTCCTCAACTCCATGAAGTCCATCATCAGCCTGCTCTTCCTCCTCTTCCTCTTCATCGTGGTCTTCGCCCTGCTGGGAATGCAGCTCTTCGGCGGGCAGTGAGTGCCCGGAGTGCCCCGCGACCCCGACGATGCCGTTGCAGCCCTGGGTGGGCGTGGCCCCGGGTACCACTGGTGATGTGGTCCGGGGACGGCGCTGCTGCGGGCATTGCCCTGGCAACAGGGTGTCCGGCAGCGGGCAGGGCTCGGCTCACACGCGTGTCCATGTCCCTCCACAGGTTTAATTTCGACGAAGGGACCCCTCCCACCAACTTCGACACTTTCCCCGCGGCCATCATGACCGTGTTTCAGGTGCCACCCAGCGGCCAGGCTGGGCGGGGGACTCGGCTTTGCTGCCTTTGAATGCAGGTTGTGCTATTACTGAGACCCAGCAGGGCTCCCATGTGGCAGTTCCAATGTGGCATCTGGAGCCCTGCTGCTCTGGGAGGCTGAGGCAGCTGGGTTGCAAGTTCTAAGACTGCCTGGGCAATTTGGCAATTTTGTTGCAAAATTCAAGAAGGGGAGGGAGTTAGAGACCTGCTGGGCATGGTGGCGCACGCCTGTCACCCAGCACTCGGGAGGCTGAGGCAGGAGGGTCTCAAGTTCCAGCCTGGCTTGGGCAACTTAGCAAGACTGTGAGTCTAGACATAATAAAAAGGGCTGGGGGTGTAGGGTGGGGGGCTGGGGGGTAGCTCAGTGCAAAGGCCCTGAGTTCAGTCTGCTGTTACTACCAAAAAAAACAGTTTATGTGTGAGAAGGCACTGTGTGTGGCCGCTGGGCCCAGAGCGGGAGCACAGGAGTGCAGGGGACAGAAACCATGGGGACTGCGGGCCTTGGCAGAGACCTTAGGGGACGGGGAGGGGCCCCCGGGCCTCAGCCTGTGCTTCCCAGAGAGCCCAGGCAGCCTGGCCTGTCGCCCCCTTGCCCCGTTGTCCAAGGCCTGGGGACTGGTGGACTCTGCGCTCAGTGGGGCTGCCTGGCCTGTGGTCCCCCAGGGGAGCCCTGGTCCCCCCCCCCCCGCCCTGGCCCCTCCGCCTGGCCGGAGTCTGTGATGTCCCTTTCGGGCGTCCTCTGGCTAGGGTCACGGATATGCTGGGCTCCCAGGGGCCAGGTCACAGTTCAGCCACCAGGAGCGGACTGGACCCTGGTGTCCACTCCTCACCCGTTCTGAGCTCGGGGCAAGGCCAGGGCAGGACGAGGCTGCAGAGGCTGGCTCTTGGGCCCAGGTCAGGGGTGCCCAGTCCTCGACCTGGTGTGGTGGACAGAGGCCCTGGTCTTGCCCTCTCCTCCTGTTTTCGTGTGTTTTTGATCCTGGAGGTAGAACCTGGGACCTTGCGCTCAGCTCTGCCCTCAGCCCGCTTCCATTTTTCATTTTTTATTTATTTTCATTTTTGGTAGCGGGGATCGAACTCAAGGCCTTGCACTTGCCAGGCAGGTGCTTAGACCACCGAGCTGAACCCCAGCCTCACTATTCTGAGACAGGGTCTCACTAAGTCACTCAGTTGCCTGGGCTGGGTTCAAATTTGAGATCTCCCTGCCTCAGCCTCCTGGAGTGCTGGGCTCACAAGGCCGTGCCAGCACACTTGGTTTGTCTTTCTCATCTGAGGGCTGCCAGGAATCCCCTCGTAGCACCCCACCCTCAGACCCTGGGAACCCCAATACCTCCCGGGCGCTGCTCCAGGCCTCTGGCCATGGGGAGTTGAGGGGTCCACACCCCCATCTGAAGGGGGCACTGCCCAGGTCATGGTAGCCCATGGAAGTTCGTGACCCCCCCACCCCAGGATCCCCTTTCCCCAGAAGCCAGGCTGCACCCAGGACAGGGGTACAGGGGCGCTGAGGCCCAGACTCATCTCCACAGATCCTGACCGGCGAGGATTGGAACGAGGTCATGTATGACGGCATCAAGTC
>PVLA01005292.1:65265-117388 GCA_004027455.1 Hydrochoerus hydrochaeris | reverse complement strand
GGCTGGGGGACAGCGGGGCAGATATGGGGACCCTGACCCAGCCAGCCCTGCAGAGGGCGGAGGGGACGCAGTTGTGAGCTGCGGCCCAGGGCCTGTGTGTGGGGACCAGACAGGGAGCCAGGCACCTGGGAGGCTGAGGCAGGAGGACTCCAAGTTCAAACCCAACCTGGGCAAACTAGGGACTTGGCATGACCCTGGCAAAATTAAACAGGGCTGGGGCCATGGCTCTGGGTTCAGGGGCTCAGGGTTCAGGCCCCCATGAGAAAGAGATGGGGTGGGAAGGGAATTAGGCAGAGGTTCCACAGAGTGACTCCGCCCCGGGCTAGTGGGCACCGTCCCCTCTACCAGGGTGACACAGGAGAGGGTCTCAGGGAACCAGATAGCTGGAGCCGAAGGAAAAGGGGCTGACAGCGACTTGTGAGCTTGGGGGCCCAGAGCCATGGCCAGGCGAGATGGGAGGGGCCGAAGACCCCCTCCTCTGTCCCCGATCCCCTGCAGAAGTCGGGCAGAACACCTCGAACACAGGTCAGCCTCCCAGGGGAGCAGAGAGCCTGGCCGTGAGACAGGGTCTCCCCATGTAGCCAAGGCTGGCCTGGAGCTCTCGGCGATCCTCCTGCCTCAGCCTCCTGGGCACTGCGATTATAGGCGTGGGCTACCACGCCCGGCTCCTTCCTTTCTCCTTTGCCCTGCGTTTGCTGACGTCTCTGTGTCACAAGTAAGGCCTACACGGTGGCTGAAGGACAGAAAGTCTAAAGGCATCCCTGTCGGGATGCTCTGTGTCTCACCTCCGCCCCCCTGGACCCAGCCTCCCTGGGTGGCCCAGGAGCCCGCCTGAGTCGGGACTCCAGGTGCCTCTGTGCCTGGTGCTGCTTCTGGCCAGGGCAGCACGAGAGTTGAGCCCTCCTAGGGAGTCCAGGGAACCTCTGTACCCCTGCGGGCCCCACGCCAGGCAGGGACTCTGGTCCCTGGGAGTTTCGCTGTGGCTTTCTTCTGGCCATGTGTTCAAACAGAGTTCGTAAAAAGCTGGAAAAGTCAGGCAGGTGGTGCACGCCTGCAATCCCAGCACTCGGGAGGCTGAGGCAGGAGGATTGCTGAGAGTTTGAGACCAGCCTGGGCTGCAAAGTGAGCTCAAGGCCAGCCTGGACTGCACAGCCAGACCCTGGCTCAAAAAGATAAAAAAAAAAAAAAAGCCCTGGATGTAGCTCAGTGCAAACCCAGGGTGTGGTCTCTGGTACTGGGGAAACACTTTAAAATTCCAAGACAGAATCTAAGTTTCCCAGCCACACTGGGAAGTGACGCTGGCCCCGATGGACGGGAGTGGCACGCGAGTGTCAGCAGGGTCCTTCTCCCGCATGCCACCCGTTCCGGCCCAGCTGGCTTGCAAATAGCCTCACCCAGGTCAGCAGGAGCCCGAGGCCTGGGCCCCTGAGCTGGTCCCCTGAACGGCCCTTCCTCCCCTTCCTCGCCCTCTAGGATGAGCAGGAGGAGGAGGAGGCAGCCAACCAGAAGCTCGCCCTGCAGAAAGCCAAGGAGGTGGCGGAAGTGAGTCCCCTCTCCGCAGCCAACATGTCCATAGCCGTGTAAGTTCCCCGGCCGGGAGGGACAGGGAGGGCGCCCCAGGTGGCCAACACCTAGGGATGCAGCCACTGTCCCCTGGGGGCTGTTTCCTGAGCACCTACTACAAGCCCAGGCCTGTGCTTGGCCAGATTTGCTCTGTGTAGCCGCCCGAGTCGGGGGAGAGAGGACACGGTGATGGGGGTGAGGGTGGCAGGCCGGGCTTGTAATCCCAGCTGCTCCAGATCATGAGTTCAGGTCCCACCCTGGTACTGCAGCCAGAGCCTGCCTGTCTAGAAGGTGCCCGATGTAGCTCAGTGGTACCTTCAATGCCTGGTACTGCAGGAGGAAGACAGACAGATGGAGAGAGGGAGGACAGGGGAGGAAGGGAAGGGCCAGTGTGACTTCTCACTGTGGCTGAGAAACTCTCTGAGATTCTGTCTCGGAATTCTAAAAAATTATTTTCTGAGACAGGGTCTCCAAAGCCAAGGCGAGGGGGGCAGAGGCCACAGGCAGGCGAGGTGGGGACTCGGGCTTTGGCTCTGGGGTTGGGGGAGCCATGGAGGGCAACCATTATGGTTATCTAGTTACCTCGAGTAATTTCAATAGCAATAGATCAACCAGGGTCAGGACCTGATCCGGGTGCCCAGGGCTGGGAACAGGCAGTGGGCCAGGCGGGACCCCAGGCTTGAGCATAGCCCGGGCAAGAATGGATCTCAAGATGGAAGAACCAAGAAAAGCTGGGCGGGCAGCTCTGCAGAGGCCCCCCCGGGGGGGGAACCCCAGTACCAAGCAGAAAAGGGGAAGACACCATGCCACTTTGCTGGACCACTGACCCGAATCCCCAAGGCCCAGCGGGGGGACCCCAGGCAGCCGGGGATGTGAGGCCAGAGCCCCTGTGGGTGGGGGGTGACCCCTGGGCCCCACTGCCCTGGGCGGCTTGGGGCTGCAGAGGTCAGCAGGGCCTGCCCAGCCCGGGCCCCTGCAGGCCAGGACCCCACTCTGGTCGGGAGGTGCAGGCCGGCCCTGGGACCGGCGGGGACTCCAACGCCGCGCCTTGTAGGAAGGAGCAGCAGCGGAACCAGAAGCCGGCGCGCTCGGTGTGGGAGCAGCGGGCCAGCGAGATGCGCAGGCAGAACCTGCTGGCCAGCCGCGAGGGGCTGCACGGCTGCGAGCTGGACCTGGTGGCCGGCGAGCGCTGGCCCGCGGCCTTCGCGCGGACGCTGCGGCCGGACGTGAAGACGCACCTGGACCGGCCGCTGGTGGTGGACCCGCAGGAGAACCGGAACAACAACACCAACAAGGGCCGCACCGATTCGGGGCCGGGGCCGGGGCCGGGGCCGGGCCGCAGGGCGCCGCGCAGGGTCTGGCCGGGCGCGCAGGAGCTGGGCCGCGAGGGCGCCGGTGGCCGCCAGTGCGAGGAGCCCGGAGAGCCGGCGCGCAGGCGGGTGCGGCCGGGCGAGCGCAGCCGGGAGCGGGACCGCGACCGCGACGCCGGGGACGGGGAGCCGCGCAGGCCCCGCGCGCACCGCAGGCCCGCGGACGACGAAGAGCGCAGGCGCCCGCGCGAGCCGGATGAGCCCGAGGGCGCGGAGCGCAGGCGGCGGCACCGGCACACGGGGACCTCGGGCGCCCTGGAGGGCGACGTGCCGCGCCGGGAGGACAAGGAGCGCAGACACCGGCGCCGGAAGTGAGCGGGGGGGGGGGGGGGGCGGGGCCCTCCTGCCTCGGCCTCCCGCGCGGGAGCCGAGAGGCACACGTGCCTTATAGGTCATTTCCATCCTCCTCAGCGCGTGCAGTGACTTCCCCGCTGCCCGCGTGTCCCATGCGTGGACCTCGGGCCGCTCCTGCTTTTTCACCACCCCCACCCCCACCCCGCACCTGGTCCCACTTTGTGTGTCACAACCAGGAGCCCCCTCCTGAAAAAAATGCCTTTAAATCCGACCCCAGTGCCCACCGACGGCAGTGCAGTTCCACCCGCTGCTAATCACCTGCCCAAAGCCCCGCCCCCAACAGCGTATGAACTGGGGGTGTCACTACCCAGCACCCCCAGCAAATTCGGGGATGTGTTTTCCATGCCCAGCAGAGGCTCTCTGGGAGGTGACCAGGGAGTGGGGCCCGGGCCAGGCCCGGAGCTGGGCTTATGAGAAGAGCTGTTGGAAAAGCATGCTGAGCTGCATGTGCTAAGGTCCTGGGGTCGCCTTGAGATGACCCTTTTGCAGGGCATAGAGCATAAGCGGAAACCATGAAAGGGACTGAAGTACCAGGTCCCCAAACCCCCGGGTCCCCTGGGAGAGTGACAGGCCCCAGAGGCATTCAGGGGGACAGAAGTGATCTGTAACTATCATCACCAGCCTTCTTACCCCGTCTGCCTGGGGATGAAAGGGGGTGGGATAAGCACAGAACAGCTGACCTTGACCGCGTTCCAGGGAGCGGTTCTCACATTGCTGAAGCAGGGCCTGGGTCAGCCTGGATCCCCAGAAATCCTCCCACCTCAGCCTCCTGACCACACTGCCATGACCGGCTAGAACAGTCATAGCGAATAAGCCTCCCGGGTCACTGTAGTCAGGAGGACGTGGCCCATACACCCCAGCCGGGCCTTTGCAGATGGAAACCAGGCTCAGCAGGGGCAGCCGCCCTCTGCCCCTGACCTGGGTCCCCACCAGGAAGTCCCTGCTGGGGGCGGGTCCTGTAACCACTGCGCCCCACGCCAGAGCCAGGAGACCCCTGCTTCCCTGGGGTGATTAAAGGAAGCTTCTGGTGCTCAGTGCTGACAGAGCTCTGTGACGCCGGCTTTTGTTGCTTATTTGTTGAGACGGGGTCTCACCCTGTTGCCCAGGCTGGTCCCGAACTCCTGGGCTCAGGAATCCTCCCGCCTCAGCCTCCCGAGGTAAACGGCCCCCCTGACTCCAGCATTTTAACAGGAAGAAAGAATCCAAGATGAGGCATTTGTCTGCTTTGCAAAATAATAAGATCCACAAAGAACAGCCAGGCCGGTGGCACACTGCCATCCCAGCACTTGGGAGGCTGAGGCGGGAGGATCGCTGTGAGCTCAGGGCCAGCCTGAGTGCCCTTAGAGATTCTCTGCTTCTCAGCCCTGGCCACCTGGCAGGAAGTACTGGAGTCACTGAGTACCAGACTCCTACGTGCCTTGACCTCTGGGAGCCCCTGAATGCAGGCGGCGGGGCAGGGCCTTTGCATAGCTGCTCTCGTGCCACCTGTCCTGCAGGCCTCTCCTGAGTCCTTTCTGTGCAGCCCCTGCAGAAGGTGCCCTGAGTGCACCCTTCCAGCCGTGCAGCCTCCCTGGGCTGTGGTGTTCTCGCCAGCAGACCTGTGGTGGCACCCTTCCCTCAGGGGCAGGCTCTGGGCTGGTCCATGCTCCAGTACCTGTGGACAGTGCTGTGACAGCACTGTGACAGTGACAAGAAGCAGGGAGTTTGTGCTGGGCGCAGGGCACTCACTTGGGACCCCAGAGACTCAGGAGGCTGGGGCAGGAGGGTCTCAGGTGCAAACACAGCCTGGGCAGTATAGCAAGACCCTGCCTTCCCAGTGTCCATGCTGTGCCCTTGGGGACCCCCCGGGCACCCTCAGTTTAACCCACCCCTGCTCTCCGCAGAGAGAACCAGGGCCCGGGGCTGCCCGTGTCCGGCCCCAACCTGTCCACCACGCGGCCCATCCAGCAGGACCTGTGCCGCCAGGACCCACCGCTGGCTGAGGACATCGACAACATGAGGAACAGCAAGCTGGCCACTGGGGGCTCAGTGGGGCCCCCCAACAGCCTGGGCCCCCCAGGGCCGCCCCAGAGCCCAGCCAAGACGGGACCCAGCCTGGACCCCAGCCCCATGTCCAACCCACCCACCATGGCCACCAATGCCCAAAACCCCGCCAGCCGCTGGACGCCCAACAACCCAGGGAACCTGGCCAACCCCGGGCCCCCCAAGACCCCCGAGAACAGCCTTATCGTCACCAACCCCAGCAGCACCCAGAGCAACTCAGCCAAGACTGCCAGGAAGCCCGACCACACCACAGTGGATGTGGCCCCCGCCTGCCCACCACCCCTCGACCACACGGTCGTGCAAGGTGAGGACCCCAGACGGGGACAGTGAGGTCCCAGGCAGAGGGGGGCCGGGGGAGGCCCCAGGGCTGGGCCAAGCTGGGTACACACAGTGCTCACTGTGCAGGGGGAAGAGGTGCCCCGGGAATGCAGGAGGCTGAGGCAGGAGGATCTCAAGGTCCGGGGCAGCCTGGACAAGTTTTTGGGGCTGACCGAGGAGGAAGCCAGGCATGATGCTGCAGATCTCTGGTCACAGTGCTTGGGAAGCTGAGGCAGGAGGACCTAAAATACCAATCCAACCTCTACAACTTAGGAGACCTTGTCTCAAAGTAAAAAAATGTGACATAGCTCAGTGGCTGGGGGCCCTGCGCTCAGTCTCTGAGGTCACACAAAGAGTAATATTAGTGACAATAATGTACCCCGGGAGCCCGGTGCACTCCGGCATATGGGGGCCAGGCCACTGAGGCTCTAATCCCTCCTACCCTCTCCTGACTGCAGTCTTGACTTCCCCACCTGTCAAATGGGGGTTATAAAGTACCGGCCCAGAGCAGTGGTGGAGCGCTCTGTAATCCAGTGCATGTGAGGCTGAGACGGGAGGATCTCAGATCCAAGCCCAACCTGAGCCAGACCGGCCCAGGATAAAGATAAAGGGGGGGGTGCAGCTGGGTGTGGAGGTCCCCGGGCCCCCCAGCACCTTAGGGTGCCAGGCAGGAAGTCACGCGGGAGGCTGCTGTCCGTTCTGCTCCCGCAGTGAATAAAAACGCCAACCCAGACCCACTGCCAAAGAAGGAGGAGGAGAAGAAGGAGGAGGAGGACACTGGCGAGGACGGCCCCAAGCCCATGCCGCCCTACAGCTCCATGTTCATCCTGTCCACCACCAACCCGTGAGTGCCCCGCCACCCTGCTGCCCGGCTCCCCGGCCCACAGCAGCCTGGCTCAGCCCCTCCACCTTGTCCAGCACCGTAGCCCGGCCCTGCCCCGCCACCCCGCCTACTCCAGAGGCTGAGGCAGGAGGGTCGAAAGTTGGAGCCAGCCCAGTCTGGACAGGGTAGTAAGAGCCTGTCTCAAAGTAACTTGTTTTTTGTCTTTTTTTTGAGATAGGGTCTCGCTATGCAGTCCAGGCTGGCCTTGAGCTCACTCTGTAGCCCAGGCTGGTCTCGGACTTGCAGCGACCTTCCTGCCTCAGCCTCCTGAGTCCCTGAGCTACATCGTGAGACCCTGTCTCAACAACAAAGAAAAAAAAAAAAAAACTAATCACAGCCTCTGTCTTAGCTTCTTACCATTTGTTGCTGAGACAAAATACCCAGAGTGAAGGAAGGAGAGGTTTCTTTAGCTCACAGTGTGTGGTGGAGGTTTCCATCTGCAGTCATCCAGTTCCAAGGTAGGGGCACAGGGGCAGCCGTACATGGTGGAGGAGGACAGCAAACGGGGACCGCAGCCTCTCCCCTCCCCGGCACCACTAGTGGGCTCCCACCTAGGGCAGGGGCAGCTCCCGCCCCCCACCTGCACAGGCTGTTTACAAGGCAGGTGGGGACCCCGGCCCTGCTGCGTGGCTTCCTTAGGCTCCTGAACCTCTCGGGTCGACACCGTGCATCCACCTGCATGGCCTCCAAGGCCCTGACAAGTCCTGCAGACGGACCGGGCACAGGTTGCCCCTTTGGCCGTGTTACACCTGAGGGCACAGAGAGGGTGTATCACATACCCCTGCTCACACAGTGATTTTAAAAGAGAAAGGACGGGTGGGCAGGGAGCCGCGCCCTGGGTCCCCCAGGGACAGGAGATGGCGCTGAGCGCCCCGTGTGCTCGCAGCCTTCGCCGCCTGTGCCACTACATCCTGAACCTGCGCTACTTCGAAATGTGCATCCTGGTGGTCATCGCCATGAGCAGCATCGCGCTGGCCGCCGAGGACCCAGTGCAGCCCAACGCGCCCCGAAACAACGTGAGTCCCCGGGTCCCCACAGCCAGGTGGAGAAGGGTGAGAGGATGGCACCAGGGCGTGGGGGGCCGCCTGCCCTTGCCGGCACCCCGGGGCCACCAGGCCGAGGCCAGGGCGCAGCCCAGCGGGGTCAATGCCTGCCTGGCCAACACGAGTTCGTGCATTCGATCCCTGGTACCAATAATGAGTAATAAATAGGACATCCAAAATGGGGGGGCCCCGGGATGGGAGAAAGAGAATGGGGTCACTGGCTCGGGCAGCAGGGGCAGAGGGCCCTGTAGCACCCTCTACAACCTGGGCCCCCTGACCTCTTGGCACCCATTTCTTGAGCTCCTGCCGCGTGCCTGGCACCAAGCCATGAGCCAGGGGCCTCTGGGGACAGGATCGGCCTGGCCGAGCAGGGTGCGTCCCCCCAGTGCCCCCGCGGTCCGTGCAGACCTGGGGGAAAAAAACGGGATCACGGCCGCTCAAAACCCACAGCTTCGCATAGGAGGGGGGATGCCTGGGGTCTCTGGCCGGGTGGAAACCCGGCTCTCCCTGCACGTCACTGTTGCTGGGGGTGTGGGGTGAGGGGCTGCCGGGTCCCGGGGGTCTGCGACCTGAGCCGCCCCTGTCCCGCAGGTGCTGCGGTACTTTGATTACGTCTTCACGGGTGTCTTTACGTTCGAGATGGTTATCAAGGTGCGTGTGGCAAGAGCAGGGGGAGGCTGAGGCAGGAGGGTTGCAGATGGGAGCCCAGCCCGGGGACTTAGCAAAACACTGACTAAAAAAGCTCTGCAGCTTCACCCCGGGGTTCCGTCCCTGCAGTTTCTGCTGGACTGACTGAGCCTGGGTAGGCTGTGCCCTGGAGTCTGGGCCCAGGCCCGTCCTGTTGGGGCGCAGCCAGGGGGCCCCCCAATCCCAAGGGTGCCGCTCGCGGCCCGGGGTTCAGGGTCCCAGCGCCGCTGCTGTGCCCGCAGATGATCGACCTGGGGCTCGTCCTGCACCAGGGCGCCTACTTCCGCGACCTCTGGAACATCCTGGACTTCATCGTGGTCAGCGGGGCCCTGGTGGCCTTTGCCTTCACGTGAGTCCTGGGGCCCTGGGTGCGGGGGGACGGGAAGCACCCCAGAGGGGCCCACGCTGGGTGCATGAGGTGGGGAGACGCAGCCATGGCCCCGCCACGTCACGGCCATGCTGCAGGCTTTCGGGACATCTCATCCTCGCCCCTTGCTGTCCCCTGGGGACCCCCTGCAAAGACACCTGGACGCGAGTGTGCGTGGAAGCCCCTCCCCGCCCCAAGCCGGCCATCACCGCAGCCCCGGTGACTGCGTGGTACACTCGTCCCATCCCGCCAGCCCTCAGGGTCACCGTCCTCACGTGGCCCTAGGATGGTGCCCAGGTGGTAGCAGTGGGCTTTGAGATGGCACCCAATAGCGGAACAGCCAGTCCAGTGACACCCTGGGGCTCCCTAGCCGCCCAGCATGGCCCCTGAGTCCTGGGAGGCCATCTCGGGTTCGTTTCCATTGTCATTGTTGTTTGCGCCAAGAATCGAACTCAGTACCTGGCGCTTGCCAGGCAGGCGCTGCGCCCCTGAGCTCCACCCCAACCACATCAAGATGGCACTTAGCAGGCGGGTCCCAGGGTGCCTGAGCCCCAGGAAGCCCTTTCAAAATAGCACCAAAGTTCTGAATCGCCATTTCAAGGCAGCACCCAAGAACTGAGCATTGGTCCAGCGATGACGCCTCGGGCTCCAGAAGCCACTGTGCTGGGAGCCCTCTCACCATGGCTGCTGTAGTAGGCGGCCACGTCAAGATGGCGCCCAGCAGTGGGGCTTCCTTTCCAAGATGGCGCCCAGCAGTGGGGCTTCCTCATTTCTGGCCACCATCTCCAGATGGAGCCGTAGGGCTTCACAGCTGCTCCACGCTGGTGCCTGTCTTCTGCACGGCCATTTAAGGGTCTGAATTCTGGGCTGTTTTGGAGCTGGTGCCCAGGGCTGAGCCGCCATCCCAGGTGGCTCCTGCGTCCTGGGTGGCTGTACATGGGTGACCTGATAGTGCGTTTGGGTGACACCATCCCCGCCTTGGAGGCCCTTGTCACAGGCCGACAGGTGACAGTTCAGCAGCAGGTCCTGAGGGAGATCAGGCTGGGGACGCCCCGCAAGGGGGCAGCTGGCGTCTGCGACTCCACCCACACACCCCTCTCTCACCTCTCTTCCACCCCGCTTCCCCTCTTCTCTCCCTCTCCACCCCTGCCTCCCCCAGGGGTAACCTTTAGCATATGGGTCAGGAGCTTGGCGTCACTTTCAGATGGTGCTCTGTGTGCACACTTGTCACCCAGCACTCTGGGAGGCTGAGGCGGGAGGATCTCCAGTTCGGGCCCGGCCTGGGTGATTGCAGATCCCGGTGGGTCAGCTGACACAGGACATGAACAGCAATTTCATAGACCGCTGATGAGCAATAGAAAAGGGGCCCCAGGCGAGATGGCGCATGCCCGTCTGTTATCCCGGGAGGACCTCGAGTTCGAGGCCAGCCTGGACTGCAGGGGTCCTTCTGAGACCCAAGAAAGTGTAATCTTTGAAAGCCGGAACCCCCACCCCACCCTGGACAGAGGGGTGACCTGCGCCCCTCTGTCCCCCTGCTGCCCACCCACCTCTCCCTGCTCACCCCGACCCTGTACCCTGTCAGCCAGCCGCCCACCTCCCGGGCCCTGTGGTCTGCTCAGGTCACCTGCAGTTGGCTGAGGGCCCCCATACCTGGCTCCATCCTGCCTCCTGTGGGGACCCTGGGTCCGGCAGGGCGCAGCCCCCGGGGCAGGAGCCAGCTCTGCACCCCTGAGCTGAGCTTATGGCAGGCTCCGGAGCCCCCATTGGCCTGTTTTCAGGGTTGTTGGTTTGGTTTTGGGTTTTGATTTTCGGTTTTTCATCTTGCTTTGTTTTGTTGGGTGCTAGGGCTCAAACCCAGGGCCTTTGCACTGAGCTCCAGCCCAGTCCCAGCCCTTTTATTTTGTTGATCTTGGGACAGGGTCTCCCACTTTGCCCAAGCTGCTCTGGAACTTGAAACCCTCCTGCCTTAGCTTCCTGGACAGTACTGCCACTCCCAAAGCCTCTCAGCAAAACCCCGCCTCATGGGCCAGGCGTGCCTCAGGGTGAGGCCCCCAGGCTTCTGTCCCCAGCCCCACAAAAACAAACTGCAGTCAAGACCCCCCAGCAGAGGGGCTCCCTGAGTTATGGAAAGTTGTGCCCACAGGGCTGGTTCCCCTTCAGAGCCTGTGCCTGAGGCGAGGCCCCTCTGTCACCTCTGTCCCTCAGCGGCCTGTTTAGAAGAGTCTGTGGTGTTTGCAGTGCATCACGACCACGCCCTAGGCCTTGGTACCGCCCGCCCTTCTCTCCTGTCACGTGTTTCCTGTCGTCTGCCTTTGTCTGGCTCTTTCGTATTTACGTTTTGGGCTTCTTGGCTGAGGGAAGCTGTGCTGTGAGCATCTGTGCCTACTCTGTGTCACCTCCTGTTACGGCCTCAAGGTGCATCCACTTCCTCCCCGGGACGCAGGGTTGTCCTTCTTCCTGGCAGTGTATTACTCCCTGGGCATAAACAGCACGTTCTTCATAAGCGATACGGTCACTTGCTGTAACATAGCGGCCCCTTGACAGAAACGTCTTTCTACGGTGCTTGGCTGCGTCAGTCACATAGGGCATCTAACAGTAGAGTCCATTACCGGGCATTGCAAGGCTCGCACACCTGGGATCCTGCCCCTGGGAGCTGAGGCGGGAGGATCACAAGACCCAGCCCAGCCTGGGCAGCTTAGCAAGAGAACCTGTCTCAAAAATATTTTAGAAAGGAAGGAGGACACGGCTTGGGAGTGAAGGCTCCGGGTTCTATCCTCAGGGCTCCCCCAAAATACATTGTAAATCTCCAATTTGCTAGGACTTGAGGGCTTGCTTTGGAGTGGGGTCGTGAACTGGGATTTGAGGGACCCCAGAGCCCCCCTCACTGCCCAGGCATGTGGATCAAGCCCGACCTGCTGCTCACGCTCCCAGCCCAGAACAGAGCAACCTGGCAGTGGCCTTTCCCCCACAAGGTGCAGGGGCGCGGCTCCCCCACCCACTCTGCGCAGACAGAGGTGGGGGCCCCCAGGCTCGGTGCGCTGCTCCCCACGGGGCTGCCGCCAGCCCTCACCCACTCCACGGCGAGGCCCGGGCCCAGCAGTCACCAGGTTTCTCTCCCGATGTACCTGGCACTGGGCCTCACTGTGTCTCCGGTTCCCTGAGCTGCAGGGAAACAGAGTCGGCCACAGTGCAGACAGTGGACACACACGCCGTACAAGCGTGCACACACGCATGCACATGGGTACCAGCCAAATGGGCTGTGCCATCCTGGCACTCGGAAGGCTGAGGCAGGAAGTTCACCATGAGTCCATGGCCAAGCTCTGGGCCACAGCGAGCCCGTCTCAGAAACCCATGGAGCATGTGGGGAGGGAGGAGCAGTGGCCTCGTGTGTATCCTCTGCCCCCACGGTTCAGCCTTGGTTTGCAGCGGGAAAACCGAGGTACAGAGGAACGTGGGTCTGGCCAGGAGGTGCAGGGTAGCTGAGCCTGGTCCTCCCGCCTGCCTGGACTGTGTGTGTGTGTGTGTGTGTGTGTGTGTGTGTGTGTGTGTCCCCACTGTGTCCCCGCTCCGTGTCCACGTCCTGACCCTCCATCTGCTCCATTCCACAGCCATCGCCCACTGTCAGCGCTGTGCCTGGGCCTGGGTCTCACCTGACCCCGGAGCCATACGGCCAGGAAGCCGCAGGGGAACCCGGGGGGAGGTGGAAGGCAGTGTGGCCAGGGCCTGGAACCTGGGTTTGAACCTCAGCCTGCCACTGCTGGGCCAAATGGCCTGGGGATTGTCCCTCCCTCTCTGGGCCTCAGTTTCCCCTCAGGGAAATGGGCGACGGGGTAACACCAGGTGCAGTAGGGCCCATGGAACTCGCAGGTAACACCCAAAGATGCCACCTGGCCGGCATCTGGGTCGCCGGGGGCAGCCTGGGCAGCGCTGCAGGGCTGTGGCCATGAAGAAACCTGCCAAGGCCTGGTCACAGCCTTTGCCCAGCTCCCCTGAGGCTGAGGCAGGAGGACTGCAAGTTCAAAAGTCAGAGCAGGCTACTGAGGGTTCCCTGATCGCAGAACAAGACCTTTGACTGGCAGGGAGCTGGGGTGATACTACACCACACCCTGGAGGCTCCAGGATCCACGCCCAGCTCTGGGAGTGATAAAAACAGCCAGATAGGGCACAGGCCCCTGTCATGCCAGCTCTCGGGAGGCTGAGGCAGGAGGATCCTTGCAAGTTCAAGACCAGCCTGGGCTGCAAAGTGAGCTCAGGGTGAGCCTGAGCTGCACAGCAAGACCCTGTCTTAAAAAATAATAGCCAGGGATTTAGCTCAGTGGCTTAAGTGCCTGCCTGGCAAGCTCGAGGTCATGAGTTCAATCCCTGGTACCAATAAATAAATAAATAAATGCAAACAATAAAATGCAGTGAGTCAAACCAAAACCAGGTTACAGCTGCCCACAGAGCACAGTGCTGCATGGCCATTTCCCAGATGGGATCAGAGAGGCAGGAGCAGGATTCAAACCCAGGTTCCCTTGCTGCCCAAAGCTCCGCCCTCCCAGGGACCAAAGTGGCTCCTGCTCCTGGGCCAGGCGGGTGGGTAGGTGGGCGGGGGCCAGGCTCGCTGTCCCTGCTGTCTGTCTTCTCTCCTCTGAGGCTGCTTCCGACCTGTCTCTCCCGGACGCGGCATCCCCAGGAGCAGCACACGGTAAAGTCCTCGCTCCATGCTCGTCCCGTGCCCTGTGCGTGGCGTTGCGCTGGTCTCTCTGTGGCCTGTGTCCTGCAGCTGTCCTGTCGCTTACAATGACCAGAGCCTGCCACCCCCACCCCGAGACCAAGGGCACCCAGGGCCTTGTGGCCTGCCTGGCCCCTGCCACTCTAAAGCTCTGGCTGGAAACAGCAGGTGCTGGGCTAGGGTGGGGGTTGGGGCGGCGGCCAGCAGAGGCGGGAGGGTCTCCAGCCCACAGAGTGGGGAGCGGGGAGGCCGCCCTGGAAAGGGGCAGTGCCCTGGGGTGCTGGCTGCTCCTCGGGCTTCTGGACAGGCGGCACCCCGCTCCACAGGTTCCTCTCAGGGATGGGTCCCCTCCTGAGGAGGGAGACCGGCTCCCACAGCCATTACTTGGTGTGTCCCACCACTTGGGAAGCTGAGGCAGGAGGATCTGCGCTTGGGTCCATCCTGGGTCACTTAGCAAGTTAGGGAGAACCTGCCTCAAAATACAGTGGGCCAGGGGTTAGCTCAGCGGCATAAGCATCTGCCCAGCAAGGGAGAGGGCATGAGTTCGATCCTCGGTACCAAAAAATAAAACAAAAGGGGCCAGGACTGGAGCTCTGCTGTAAAGCCCTCGCCTGGCAGCAGGAGGTCCTAGGGTGCAGAAAGGATGTGTGGGCGTCCGGAGGGCACAATTAGAGCTGGGGGTGGTGGCACACGCCTGTCATCCTAGCACTTGGGAGGCTGAGGCAGGAGGGCCAGCCTGGGCTCCGTTGTGAGACTGTCAGACGAACAAGCGTCTGCCTGGCCACTGACACCCAGTCCCCCTGATTCCCTCACGAATCCCAAAAAGGGAAAGGGCAAAAGGTTTTTAAAAGTATTTGTTTGACGTTTTTGTACACGGCTCTGCAGACATGAAGAGTGGGGGGCTTGGGCAGCCCTGCTGTGCCCTGGACAGGGCGGGGGGGCTCCCTGGGGCACCGTCCTGGGTCCTGGGTCCTGGGTCCTGGGCCTCAGGCCAGTGCTGGGGCGAGAGTCGGGGCCAAAGGCGGTGGAAACCGTGGCGCCCTTGGCATCTCCCCAGCTCCGCACAGCACCAGGCTGTGCCTGAGTGGGGGACGTGGGGGACCAGGCTCCGTGAGGACCCAGCCCGGGGCTCTCGAAGGTCCGTGGCCTCTTCTGTCCATGAGGCCTGGGCTACTGGGGCAAGAGAGGTGAAGAAGGGAGGTGAGGTGCGGGGCTCAGAGTTCCCCCTGGTTGCAGAGGCTGGGCCCCGACCTGGTCCATGGCCATGTCTGAAGGGACCCCGGGTGATTTCCACCCCAAGGGCTCAGGATTGGCGTCTCCATCCTGTGGAAAGACGGGGAACCCTTGTTGGAGCCCAGGAGCCCCTGAGGCCCAGGTGACGGGTGAGGGGTGGGCAGCAGGCCGGGCCACCCTGAGCTGGGCGCAGTTCCCCACACCTGTCATCCCAGAGCTCAGGAGGCTGAGGCAGGAGGGTCCCAGGGAGTCTGAAGCCAGCCTGGGCTGCACAGCCAGGCCGAGGGTCACCCTGAGGCCAGAACCCTGAAAGCCCCGGCTAAACACAACCAAGCGCTCCTGGAGGCAGGACGGGGTTCACCCGAGATGGGAGTTTCGGGGCTGCGAGGCCCCCACCTGCAGCATAACGGCCACTCCTCCCTCCCCTCCTCCCCGCCCTGATCCCTCCACAGCGGCAACAGCAAAGGGAAGGACATCAACACCATCAAGTCTCTCCGCGTCCTCCGGGTGCTGCGGCCCCTCAAGACCATCAAGCGGCTGCCGAAGCTCAAGGTGCGACTCGGGGTGCAGGGGGGGCACCCAGGGCTGCTCACCGCTCAGGGTTGACAGGTCAGGTGACTTGGTGCTGCCTGTGACTCAGCTGCTCAGGAGGCGGAGGTGGGAGGGAAGGTCCTAGTTTAAGGCCAGGCTGGTCAACTCAGACCTTGTCAACACACAGAAAAATGTTTTTAAAGGTTTTTAATGGTCTAGGGATGTAGCTCAGTGCAAAGGCCCTGGGATCCACCCCCAGCACTGCAGAAATAATAATTATTATTAATAATTTAAATAATAATTAAAAGGAGAGGTGGTGAGGGCTCGCCTGGCACATGTGAGGTTCTGAGTTCGATTCCCAGCACCAAAAATGTACCAGGACTTTGTACCTTGCTCAAAAGGAGTGGAGGAACCATTCCGTGACTATGTGGTCCGTGCTGGGGTCCTGTGTTACCTAAAAGTCTTTGAGCAAGCTGGGCACGGTGCCACATGCCTGTCACCCCAGCAATCCAGGAGGCTGAGGCAGGGGGATCCCAAGTTTCAACCCAGCCTGGGCAACTTAGCAAGCGTGAGGTCATGAGTTCTGTCCCCAGTACCAAGAAGAAAAGAAAATGAAACAATTGATCACTGATGTCCCTCTCTGGCCAAGGGCGTAGGGTCCCATCTGTCTGTCTGTCAGGCTCCCCCATACTCTGAGGGCCCCCAGCACCACGTGGAGGGAGCATCCTGTAACCCCTCTGCCTCTGCACCTCCCCGGGCACACATGTCTGTCATGCCCAGAGCACCCCAACCCCTCAGCTGGCAAACGGGTTCCCAACAAGGATGGGGAGGGGTGCACGGGCTTTCACCTGTCACCTGTCACCGCAGCACTACGGTTGGCTGAGGTCCTGTGGGTGCCCAGCGTGGTAGCACACGCTTCCGAGCCACCTGTTCAGGAAGCTGAGGCAGGACGATCTGGAGTTCAGGCGCAGCCTGGGCTATGCTGCGAGGAGACCTGTCCCTCTGCCGCCTCCCAGCAGCCCCCCAGGCAGGCGTGGCGCCCTGACCGTCCCCCCGCCCCCAGGCCGTGTTTGACTGCGTGGTGAACTCGCTCAAGAACGTCTTCAACATCCTCATTGTCTACATGCTCTTCATGTTCATTTTCGCCGTGGTGGCTGTGCAGCTCTTCAAGGGCAAGTTCTTCCACTGCACCGACGAGTCCAAGGAGTTCGAGAAGGACTGCCGGTGGGCACCCCCTCCCTCCTTCCGGGGCTGGGATGGAGCCTCGGGTTGGAGGCACAGCACTGCCTGGGCCTGCAGAAGGGAAGGGATGTGAATCCCTGCCCGCCTGTCTGTGCGGTCTCCTGGGTGACAAATCCATGGGTCCCCTCCAGGCCCGTCCCTGGGAGGTTGATAGGGGCCCTGGGTCCCCTCCAGGCCCATCCCCGGGAGGTTAATAGGGGCCCGGGGTCCCCTCCAGGCCCGTCCCGGGGAGGTTAATAGGGGCCCGGGGTCCCCTCCCAGCCCTGTCCCCGGGAGGTTAATAGGGGCCCGGAGTCCCCTCCAGGGCTGACCCCAGGAGGTTGATACAGGCCCGGTGACCCCTCTGAAGCTCGTCACCCGCCGGACATTGGTACCTGTTCCCCAACCTCTCTCTGGTCCCTCTGGGCAGAAGCACTGGGGGCATTGGGCTGGGCACAGCTGGGCGATGACCTCTGGCCTGGCATGCATGGTCCCCAGGGTGTGACCCCTAGCCCTGCAAAGCATTTTCACCCTCATTATGAGCCTTCAGGGCGTCCATGCCTCGAGTGCCTACCCACCCATGGCTCACACACCGCAGCCCTGCAGTCGGCAGCACGGCTCTGTGGGCCGTGGGCCCTGGGCCCGGCCCGCACCGGGGAGGCCGGCCTCACACCTGCAGGAACTCCAGACGCATCCATCTGACCTTCGTTCCCCAGCTCTTTCCGCCAAGGGCCCAGCAGCGAGTGCTTTTGGCTGTGCCGCCCTGTGTCTGCGTGGCCATCCTGGTTGGCTGTCGCCTCTCAAAGCAATGAGCAGGCACAGTGTGCTCCCGTAAAACTTTATTTTTGCAAAGTAAATGCTTAGAAAAACAGCTGGGTAGCTCAGCCCCTGCGGTAGCTCAGACCCAGGGATTAGGGCCACGCGTGCCCGGCCTGAAGCTGAGCCTGAGATACACCAAGGCCCCGTCACAGAAAACAAACCAAGACCATTAGCTGGGCGTGGTGGCTCCCCCCTGTCATCCCAGCACTTGGGAGGCTGAGGCAGGAGGATCGTTGGGAGTCTGAGGCCAGCCCGGGCTACAAAGTGAGCTCAAGGCCAGCCTGAGCTGCATGGCGAGACCCTGTCTCAGAAGACAAAAAGAAAAAAAACCAAAGCCCCTGAAATCCAAATCTGATAGTGCGTCTTTTACTTGTCGTGACAGCGTGCGTTCCTGGCTCCTAGCTAGCTCAGACGTGGGCGGGCAGGGCAGCGATGGTCTGGCCGGCCTCGGCCCATGGCTGTAACCGGCCTGGGTCAGCAGGGAGGGATGCGGCCTGTAGAGCTGCCTGGAGACAGAGTGTCCTCAGCCACCACGCCAGCCCTGTGCCCAGCGCTCGGCTCTGCAGGGCTGATTCCAGTCTGTTTGGGGACCTGATTCAGTGGGTGCTCAGGCTTTGAAAGTGGCCCATGGCTGTCATCCCAGCACCCAGGAGGCTGAGGCAGGGGCATCACAAATTCAGGCCCCGAGCCCTGGGTTGGCCCTGCCACCCTGCCCACCCCACTGGCTGACAGCGCCCTATCCCTGTGCGCACAGTGGCAAGTACCTCCTCTACGAGAAGAACGAGGTGAAGGCCCGGGACCGCGAGTGGAAGAAGTACGAGTTCCACTATGACAATGTGCTCTGGGCCCTGCTGACGCTGTTCACCGTGTCCACAGGGGAAGGGTGGCCACAGTGAGTACGGAGGGGAGGCTGAGGCAGGAGGAGCTCAGGACCGGGGTGGGGGCCCCCTGGGCCCAGGGGGACACTGGGAGGCTGAATCATGCAAGCCCAGGGATGGACCTGGTCTCCATCGACCACCTTGAGCCAGGCAGAGCAACCCTTGCTGTCACCCCAGCTGCTCAGGAGGCTGAGGCAGAAGGGTCTCGAGCTTGCAGTCCGGCTGGAGGGCTTAGTGGGCCCCTGTCATAAAAATGTAAAAGGCTGGGGGTGTGTCTCAGCAGCAAGACATCCCTGGGTTCAGTCCCTAGGACCCCTACCCCTAAAAAACTTTCATGTTTAATTAAGCAAGGACTTTTTGAGATTCATTTCGCTTGTGTAAGTACCGCAGTGAGGTTTTCACCCTGAGGGCGTGCATGGCGGGAGCTCTTGTGCCCTATCCAGGGCGGCGGCCCCCTCTCCTCATCCTGGCTTGGGCTTCCTCCTCGGGTCGTGGGGACGGCTGGGCCGTGGCCGAAGGAGCCCAGTGCGCCGCCCCCGCAGCAAACACACACCCGCCTCTGGGACCCACACGCCTGAAGTGGCCCTACACCGGGCACCTCTGAGCGGATTATTTTCAAGACACCTATTCAACAAGCTTCACTTACAACTGTCAGGAAACCCTCACTGTACACCCAAACAGTTCCGTTCAAGCACGGCCCTTCAAGGCAGCTGGCCAGCAGCCCTCATCACAGATCCACAAACCCACCATAGCACCGATGGGGCACAGACCTCTTGCCTGGGCAGTGCACAACCCGTACAGCTGTACAGAGCTGCCGGGCACCTGCACTCAGAGGCTGTCCCACGTGCGGCCCTGGCACTCCTGCCTTTGCCCCTGCTGAGCCCCACTGCTGGCTGCAAATCCCAAAGTGTCGCTGTCGGCAGCTCCCTTTGAATTACTGAGCCTCAGTTTCCCTCTGCCCAAGATGGAGCTGCCCATTGCCTGTCCAAGGCGGCTGCTGGGAAGACAAATGCTGGACGTTATTTTTGGCACAGGATAGGGTGCCGTATGCAGCCCAATACTGGCACCAACCAGCTCAGTCTCCATCTCCCTCCTCCATGTTCCCTTCCGCCCTGCCCCTCTGCCCCGCCCCCTTTGGCCCTGCCCCGCCTCCTCCACTCTGCTCTGCCTATGCCCTGCCATGCCCCGCCCCTCCGCCATGCCTCGCCCCCTCTGCCCCAACCTGTCCCGCAGGGTCCTCAAGCACTCCGTGGACGCCACCTTTGAGAACCAGGGCCCCAGTCCTGGCTACCGAATGGAGATGTCCATCTTCTACGTGGTCTACTTTGTGGTCTTCCCCTTTTTCTTCGTCAACATCTTCGTGGCCTTGATCATCATCACCTTCCAGGAGCAGGGGGACAAGATGATGGAGGAGTACAGCCTGGAGAAGAATGAGGTGCCTCTTCTGGTGTCCCCCAGAGGCTGCTCGCACCTGGGAACTCACACACACACACACACGCAGGAACAGCTTCTGGGGCCCTGGCACAGTCTTGGGGGGGGCCCTGGCACAGTCTGAAGGGGCCCTTCCCTAAGTCTGCAGAGGAAAACTGTGAGCCTTTTGGCAGGTGTATTGGTCAGTGCAGCCCCGGGATGCCTGGTAACAAGCATCCCCACATAGGCACAGGGGCCAGTGCGCTCTCTCGCTGCAGGCCGGCTCTTCCCTGTGACACCATTACTCTGCCCCAAGCCTGCCACAGCCACCTTCGTCTGAGAGCCCTCAGAGCCCAAATCCATGGCAAAGCGCAGCCCTGCTGGTGGCCTGGCCCCTTCACTCACATGCTGCCCACTTCCTATGTCCATGTCTGATGTCAGGGGCAGAGGACGCACAGGAAAGGACCAGGACACGTTCTACCTCTGCCTCTCCAGCCCCCTGAAAGCCAAAGAGCAGGGCAGGAGGGTTCTCAGCAGGAGAGGGCAGCTAGGATCGGGGCCACGCTCAGCCCCTTGGCTGCCGTGTGCCCCCAGGCCAGCAGCTCCCTCTCCAGCCTGTAGAGCATGCAGGCTGAGGAGGGTCTGGGAGGACGCAGGCACTGGCCGTGGGAGGGCTGGGGTCACACCATGTCCCGTCCCCAGAGAGCCTGCATCGACTTCGCCATTAGCGCCAAGCCGCTGACCCGGCACATGCCACAGAACAAGCAGAGCTTCCAGTACCGCATGTGGCAGTTCGTGGTGTCCCCGCCCTTCGAGTACACCATCATGGCCATGATCGCCCTTAACACCATCGTGCTGATGATGAAGGTGAGCCCAGCCCGCGAGCCCTGCCTCCCCAGCCCACGTCCCCGAGCACCTCCCTGCCAGTCCCTGTCTCTGCCAGCCTCCGAGCTCTGGGGGCCACAGCCCCGAATCCACAGACCTCAGAGCAGCAAGAAGCGCTCCCCTCCCCCCAAGAACGTGTGTGGTCTGCCTACCACCCCAGCAGTACAGGAGGCTGAGGCAGGAGGATCCCTAGGTGAAGTCCAGCCTGGTGACTTAGCAAGACCCTGTCTCAAAATAAAAAATAGAAGAGGTTGGGGGTTCATTTCCCAGTGCTAAAAGACAGGTCAGGGAGGAAAGAAGGAAAAAGGAAAAGAAGAGAAAGTCCTGGAGGAAATGAGGGCAGAGGGGTGGGGAGGCCTCAGGGCCTCTCCAAGGCCAAAACTCAAACCCTGAGGTTTGGAGTCCTGGGTTCAAGTTCAACTCTGCCATGTAACTCACCGTTTCACCTCCCATAAGAGCCTGGTGACGTCCTGGGGCCTTGATTTCTCTCTCAATAAAATGGGAGGATTGGGTGAGAAAGCACAGGCCGTCTTAGCACTTTCTCAGCACTTACTACCTGGAGACGTTCCTTTATATGTATATGTATTTTTTTAAATTATTTTCCACTACCGAGATTGAACTCAGAGCCTTTGCACTAACCTTTATCCCAAGCTCTTTAAAAAATTTTTTAAATTTTGGGACAGGGTCCCCCTAAGTCACTAACTGGCTCAGCTCAGCCTCCCACTTGCAACTATCCTGCCTCAGCTTCCCAAAGCGCAGGGATTGCAGGCCCGCACCACGTACCCTGCTCCGCGGTTAGCTCTCCAGCATCGAGACAGCCGTGCTGATTCACCCCTGACAGTTCCCTCCCGTGGTGCTTCCCTCCACTGGAGCAGCTGCCCCAGACACCCAGGGGTGCTGAGCCCGGGGTGGTGCAGCCCCTGAACTCTATCCCCCGACGCGCATCAGAGCAAAGCATGGGTGCAGCTTGGGCCCAGGAGGTCAGGCCCAGCTGGGGTGCAGACAGAGTGCTCAGCGTGTGGGGCCCACGCCCTGTCACCAGCCACAAAGTTGTAAGTGAGGCACAGAACAGAGATTAACAACAGTAACCTATACCGAAGTGAGACAGTTGGGACCGTCTGCTGTGCCAGTGTCACCTGAAACTTAGGAGAACAGCCGGTGCAGTGGCACCTGTCTGTGGTCCCAAATGTGGGAGGCTGAGGCAGGAGGATCCTTGGCCTCAGAAGTTTGAGGCTAACCTGAGCAGTACAGTGGAATCTTCTCTCCAGGGGGAAAAGGTGGGTTTGTTTTCTTTGGTTTTGATTTTAGGTTGTTTCAGGTTTGTTTTTTGTTTTGTTTTTGTTTTTTTAGTTTACTAATTATTTCTGGGATTTTCCATTTAATACCTTTGAACCTTGGGTAACCGAAACCACAGATGAGGTGGGAGCTCTGTATAAAGAAGTGGCTTTATTTTTAACCTTTTCACTCTTACTATTTTGAACCATTCCACAGAAGCAGACAGCCAGGTGCATAGGCATGTAATCTGCTCTGGAGGCTGAGGCAGGAGGAACACCAGGTGTAGGGTCCCACACCTGTCATCCCAGCCTGCTAAGAGGCTGAGGCAGGAGGATCGTTAAGAATTGAGGCCAGCCTGGGCTACATAACAAGTCTCAAATGACAAATTTTTTTCTTGGATTTTGACTATGAAAAGCCGCCCCCAGACTCAGGAAGATCTGGGCTTATGAGGCCCCTCGCTGGGTTGGCTGCTGGTGTCCGAGTCCTGCCCCCCAGGAAGGACACCCTGCAGCTGGCTTCCTGGGCTGACCCCACTGCCCTCTCTTCCTCCTCCTCCCGCTGTAGTTCTACGGGGCCTCGGTTGCTTATGAAAACGCTCTGAGGGTGTTCAATATCGTCTTCACCTCCCTGTTCTCGCTGGAGTGTGTGCTCAAGGTCCTGGCCTTCGGGATCTTGGTGAGTACGGCCTGGGGTGTGGCCACGAGCCAAGGGAAGCCGGGGTGCTGGATGCTGGGCCACAGTCACCACCTCCCCTGGCGACTCAGGCGGTGGACCCTGCTTCAGCACCCTTGTGCTCACCAGCCGGTTCCTCCTCCAGAGGATCCTTGGGGAGAGCAGTGGTCGTTTATCTCATTAGCAATAAGGAAGCTAGCGGGTGCCTGAACCCTAAATCCTAGCACAAATGCACCCTTCACAGGGCCCTCCATCCAGGCAAGGCTGTCAGTCCCGATCAGATCCGGGACTCTCTGAGCCACCAGCTTGGTTTCACCCCCAGCGATCCAAGGTTCTTAACCCAAAGCCTCAGCCCCCCAAGAGCATCGGACCTGCGGCTGAGGGTGGGGCGGTGTGAGCCCAGAAAATCAGACGGGAAGAACATTCCCATCTTCACCTTTCTCCAGCCACTGACCTAAGTGGGGCATCTTCCATCTCCAAGGCAGTGTGTGCCTTTGCTTTCCATGTCCTCTCAGAACCCCTGAGCTTGCTCAGCTCCAGGGAGGGAAGATTCGTTCCTGGTTTCAGAAATTTTACTCCAGGGTCGCTGAGCCATTGCGTTTGGGCCTGGAGTAGGCAGAGCTTCTAGGTGGAGCAGAGCGGGACAGGAAGCAGCCAGGAGGGTCCTGATTGGCTCCTTGGAGGCTACACCCCCCAGGGCCTGCCTCCCTCCCACTAGGCCCTGCCTCTTAAAGGTCCCACCACTCCCTGTAGAGCCACTGGCTGGGAGCGAAACCTTGAACTCATGCACCTTTGGTAGACATTTATCCAGAGCACAGCAGTAGATGACAAAACCTGTACTGTGTCATCAGTGTCGTCCACATCACATTTTCATAGCGTGTGACAGAGGTCACAGATACCTTTGGTTCTCAGTTATACTCATGACTGTTTCAAATGCTGCTGGCCGTGAAACCCACACCTAGAATTTATTACTCAGTGTGTTAACAAGGAGCCTGAAGTGTGAAAGGAGCACATTTTACCTTTTTTCTTTTTCTGTTTGGAAAAGTATATCCATAAGAACAGTTGTTCTGATTCTGGCTATTTTTTTTTCCTCAAATCTGTTTTTATTTCAAAGAGGCAAAAAAATTTCAAAACATGTCAATCAGGGGCAACAATGGTGGCTGTTTTATGGATTTACCAACGTTAGTCTGAGAGTCTTTCAGGATGGCCAAGGGAGGTCAAAAAATACAAAAGAGGAAGGGAGGAATAGAGACAGGAAGGAGAGGAAAGGGGAGGGAAGAAAGCAGAGAGAAGAGGAAGAGAAAGAAAGGAAGAAAAGAACAGGCAAGGAGGAGAGAAAAGAAAAGAACTGGGCACGGTGACGCACATCTGTAAACCCAACACTGTGGGAGGCTGAGGCAGGAGAGTCACGACTATGCGGCCCCCGTGCAACTCCGTAATACCCGTGTGACAGTAAGAAAGGGCTGGCAATGTAGCTCGGTGCAGAGGCCCTGCGTTCGTCTCCAGCAATGCAAGAGGAAGAGAAGGAAGAGGAGAAGTTTGTAATGAGGATCCCCGGGAGACGCCAGGATCCCACAGGGCTGTCAGGCCTGCAGTTAGCGCCACCAGTCAGAGGAAACGTCCCCACCAGGACAGGGACAGCGCTCAGCATCCCAGTGTGGAGATGACACCACGGGCCACATGACGCCAGGTGCAGCAAAGAACGTAGATGGGGAGGAGCCAGCTTCCTGTGCACCGGTCCTGGGTTCTACTCCTGCCACCACTCTGTTCTAGCTGTGTGGCCTCGACCAGCTCCTTGGCCTCCCTGCATAGGATGGGAAGACTCAGCCCCTGGCCCCCTGGGGAGCCAGGCGTGCCATTGCTTTATTCTCCCACTGGGGTCCTGAGGCTCCATCTCCCTGCTGCTTCTGGAGAAGTCTGCACAGATTGTCCCCTCTCCATGCCGGAGGAAGCCCGAGATAACCCCATGTGCTGTTCAGGGTCCAGAAGGCCCTGGCTCAAGGTCTCTGTACAAACACCCAGATGGTTGTTTCATGTGCTGTTCCTCAAAAGCAGAGCCTGAGACAAGGGTTAAGTGCAAGGAGTTTATCTGGAAAAAGACCTCCACGAAAGACAGGAGGGGTAGCAGGGTAGAAGAGCAGGGACAGGGAAGCACCCTCGAAGCTAGAGGGCCGCCCCAGGGGCTGACGCTCAGGGCAGGAGCTGACCCTGAAGCCAGGACCCCAGCCCCGTGAGGGTCCTGGCAGCTGTGGCCTCCATGGGACCCATTGAAGCCCAGGGCAAGGCCATCCTGTGTTCAACCCTGATCCTTAGCTCCAGGCTCCTAGGATACTGCTAGGAGTGGACACCGAGGTCAGAGAGTGGGCCCCTCCAATGTGTCGCCATTGCTGTACTGGGTTGAGGGGAGCGGGGAACCTTGGAGGAACCGGGGACCGTGACATTCACCAGAGAGCACGGGCTGTTTTAGGATTGTAACAGCGGTGATGCAGGTGTGTTATTGGTCAGGAAAGATCAAGTTCAGCTGCAGTAATAAACATGCCCTGCATTTCGGTGGCTTCTGTGGGCAGAGGCTCTTCTCTTCTCTTTGGGTGCTTTTTACACTGTGTGGGGTGAGGAGGCTTTTGGTAAACGGCACCCCGGAGTAGCTCCTATCTGGTCCTGCTCCGAGGAAATGGTGGTGAGTGCCTCACTGGCCCAGAACTGACCACGTTGCCTCTGCTCACGGCAGCCCTAAGGCCCCACCTGTCCACGGGGGACAGGCAGCTCAGTGTTCGCATGCACTGGGAGGCTCCAGGCCACTGTTCCCATCCTCCAGGTCAGGAAATGGAGCCCAGAGAGGCCGAGTCCCACGCAGCCCTGGTGGGAGAGCTGGGATTAAAACCTGGCGTCTGCCCACTTGGTAAATGTACGGGACAGACAGTGGGGTCCTGCCTGCAGGGCTGGGGTTCACAGCCTGGTTGCATACCTTGGCCAGAAGAGTAGCTTTCATTGCCAGCCTCAGGTGGTCATGGGAAATGGGTAAAGCTCGCCCTGCGCCTGAGGGAGCCCTCGTGAGGACCCCGGTGACATCCTTTCTGGTGCTTTGGGGCGCCTGTGGCTGTGGAGGTTGGGTCCCAGGGGCAGCCTGTTTAGCAATGCAGAGGTAGAACCCTAACTCATCTCTCTGGTGACTGGTGAGTCCCCAGAAGGGCACTTGGAGCCAGTGACACAGAGGAGCCAGGAGGGCCTGCTGATGTGTATCTGGGATCCCAGTGCTCTGGGAGGCTGAGGCAGGAGGATCAGCCTGGCCAAGGTGGCTATGTAGCAAGACTGTCCCAAAATAAAAAGGGCTGGGGGCAGCTGGGTAGGGTGGCGCACGCCTGTAATCCCAGCATTGGGGAGGCTGAGGCAGGAGAATCGCTGGGAGTTGAGGCCGGCCTGAACCGCACAGTGAGACCCTGTGTCAAAAAAAGCTGGCTGAGGGGTCTAGGGGTGGGAAGCAGCCACCCCCATAGCTGCTCGTGTGTCTGAATGGCGAGCACGGTGCCCTGGGCACCCCTAGCCTGGGCCTGGGCTGTGCCCTGTGTTGGCAACCCTGTCCCCATTCCAGAACTATTTCCGAGATGCCTGGAACATCTTTGACTTCGTGACTGTGCTGGGCAGCATCACTGACATCCTGGTGACAGAGTTTGGGGTGAGTCTCCCGCCAGCTTGGGGCTGGATGGGTGTGGGGCGCCGTGGGGCCACTTCCAGCCGGGCCACTGAGCGGGGAGGGGTGCAGGGCGGGGGTTCCTGCTTCTGGCTGTGGGTCAGCAAGGCAGGTTTGCACCGGGGAGCACCTCATTTCCTGGGCCCCGGAGCCCCTGTCCCAGACCCTGTGCTTGGGGAGATGAAAGGAGACTGGGAGATCTCCTGGGCAGAAAGCCAGGGGCTGGTGGGTGCAGTGGGGCCCTAGTAAGATCTGCCGAGGTGGGGCCCTCCACTGCCTGTGGATGCTGTGGCCAGCACCTCACATGGACTGGCTTCTGGTAAGGGTCGAGGCTTCCTTCAGCCGTCATGTGCCCTAGGAGGCTGAGGCAGGAGGATTTCAAGTGTGAGCCCAGTCCAGACAGCTCAGCCACCTAGGGAGACCTCATTTCAAAATTTAAAAAGTGTAAAAGGGCTGAGGACATAGCTTAGTGTGAAGGCCCTGGGTTCAGTCCCCAGAACCACAGACAAAATAGGTTTCCTGGAAGGTGGGCGGCTGGGAACACCGAGGCCCCTGTTGGGTGGGGGCCAGGTCCTTCCCGGCCAGGCCCAGGTGGGGCCCAGAGCCAGTGCTTCCCCGAGCAAGAGGGAGAGGCGCCCGCTGCCCCCATCACCCGCCAGCACCCCTAGCGCCAGGCGACCCAGGGGAGGCCAGAGAGCCTGCCTGAGGTCGCGGTCCAAGCCCAGGGCACCTGGGTGACCCCAGCAGGGCCAACCCCGCTCACCCACACACAATCCCGGGAGGTGCTGCAGAGCTGGGGAGGAGGATGCTCAGGAGGCGCCCCCGAGCCTCAGGGTCCAGAGGGGTGCTCAGCCCCCCGCAGGGCAGGGGAAGAAGGTGCTGGAAACCTCTGAGGGAGGGGAAACCCTGCCTGCATGGGTAAGGGGGTAGGGTGAGGAGCAGGCCCCAGCGCCTGCCTGACCCTGGAGAGCTCTTCCCGCCTCTCTGGGAGCCAAGGACCCCAGCTGGGTGCAGACTCCTGCAGGTAGTCACTGACAAGACAGACAGAACACCCACACCCAGGACCGGTGCTCCAGGGAGGGAGACAACAGCATTTTCTTATAAATAAGAGCCACCAAGCCCGGCATGGGGCACACGCCTGTGACCCCAGCACTTGGGAGGCTGAGGCAGGAGGATCACTGTGAGCTCAGGGCCAGTCTGGGCTCCACAGTGAAGCCAGGCCTGGCTTGAATACACAGCAAGACCCTGTCTCCAAAAAAAAAAGAGAGAGAGACTGAGGCCATAGGTAAGCGTGGAGTCCATAGCTCAGTTCTCCATACCGCAAAAAAAATAAAAATAAAAACAAAGTGCCGTCCACGTGACACGCTTGGCCCAGAACCCGCCTGTGCGGTGGTCCCCGGGGCAGTGGTCCCTGTACTGCCGAGCCCCCTGGGTGCTGTTCCGCAGTTGGCCCCGAGTTACCCCGCTGAGGCAAAGCCGGCCGGCCGGTCTGGCCCAGCCGCCTTAGGTCCCAGGTAAGGCCCTCGGGTCCCAGGCTCGAGCTCCAGCCAGTTCTGCCGAGGCAGGGGAGGCCTGGGGACTGGGACAGGTGGGTGGGCGGCGGGGACGCGGTTTGTCCTGTGCGCAGTGGATAATGACTGTTTCTTGTCTCTTTTCATGCCTGCTGTTTAAACTGTATATTGGCGCAACGCCGTCTGCAAAACTCATCCAATCAAAATGCACTATGAAACCCATTTGTTCATCCATGGCGTGGTCTCTGTCCCCATGCACCAATGACTTTACCTCCCAACCCACCGCCACTGCTACCCCCGCTCCCCGCCCGGGGAACGGAACCCCTCTCCGGTTCTTGGCACTGGTTACAAATCCACCTAAAAACACTGAACCGCCCCCACCACCCCTGCCTGCCCCTCCATCTTCAACATCTGCATCTAGAATCCGGTTGGTCTCACTTCTTTCTGGAGCCTAAAGGCCCCATCACTGCGGACCCCGCCCGCCCACACGCCCTGTGGCATGCCGCTCCCTCGCGCTCTCCAGCTGCCATGCCTGCCACCCCGCCCCGCCCCCAGCTGTCCCCTCTGTGGGAGGGGGAGCCGTCCGTCCCGCCCCCGCTGTCCCCGCTGGTGACCCTTGTCGGGTTTGTAGGTCTGGGTCTCTTGGAGAAGACAGAGTGCCGTCTTCCTGGTGGGCAGGCATTGAGACCAGGACTAGAGGGCACCGAGTTCCATAGGCATTGCCCACGCTTGGGCCACACAGACGCCAGCCTCCACCCCTCTGGGTCTCCGTGTGACACTCTCTCTCTCTCTCTCTCTATCTCTTCTTCCCTCCCACCGCCCTCTCTGACACACCCCACGTCCTGCACACACCGCACACACCGTCTCCTTTCCCAGCCCTCACTGCCCTGCCTCTCCCCTGCCTGCCACCAGCAGCTTCTGTCCAGGCCCCATGCTGGCCTCTCTGCACTGGGCTCCTTCCCGCGGGCAGTACACACACACCCAGGCTCCACTTGGGACTGTAGCTGTGCTGCAAGCTAAAGAGCGAGCAGCATTAACGAGATGGAGAGGGAAAAAGGACACTCCAGATGCCAGCGCATCCCGTGCAAAGGCCCTGGGGCAGGACAGTGTGCAGGGGGCTCTGACTGGAGTGCAACAAGCAGAGGAAGGCTGACTGAGAAGGCTGAAGCAGGCAGGGCCCTAGGATTTGGGCATGAAATTAGCTTTTTCCTAAGCTCTGGGAGAGGCCGAGGCAGGTTTGATGCAGGAGTGGCACCAGGAGGAGCGTAGCCAGACAAGATCACCACCAGGAAAGCCAGTGAGAGTGGATAGCAAGGCCATAGAGGACAGAGCTGCCCCAGGACTTGGTGAAGGGGGGTGAGGCACCCAGGGATCCCCGGCTGGCTGACAACCGGGAGCAGAACCCGGCTAGGGCTGGGCTGGGGGACAAGGTGAGCTGCAGGTGGCCTTGTCTTGAGCAGGCAGCACATGGTCAGGAGAGTGGGTGTGGGGTCCACAAGGACAGGGTTTCACCCACTGAAGCGCCCTGGGGCACCCCCACCCACCCACCCCCGGTCGCTGAGCAGAGGACCCCAGGGGGAGGCGTGCAGGGAGCCTGGCAGGTCACAGTGCAGACCCTGAGGGAGGAGGCAGCCCAAGACTCCCCATCCCGCCTCCCCTCTGCCCACCTCCCCTCCCCTCTGCCCGCCCCACCTCCCTCTGTGTGTCCCCCCCAGCATGCTCTCTGCACTCGCCAGCCAGCCAGCCCCCTGCTGCTTCTGCATAGTGGCAGCCTCGCCCCCAGGCTGCTCCAGGCCCCCTCCCGCCTGTGCATGTCACCGAGCCACATGTTATGGTCCACCCCGCGAAAGGGATGGCTGTATGGGGTGCGCAGGAGGGTGCCAGGCAGGGCTGAAATGGGTTTGGGGGTTTGTGCTAGGTACTTGGCACTTGGCTGGGGCCGGATCGTCCAGGGTGGGGACCCTCTCGCCACTCTGCCAGCCTGATGTCTACTGACATCGGCCAGAGGACACTGGCCCCAGGCTCCTGACCCTGCCTCTCAGCTGCAGGCCAGAGCTAGCTCAGGGACTGGCCCTGGGTGGGAAGCCTGCCAGGAGACCCCAAAGGAAAGGCAGCGCACAGAACCAGCCATGGAGGTGGGGCAGCTGTGGTCATCAGGAACCATGCAGTCACCACACCTCAGGGGAAGAGGGCCAGCAGGGTTCAGTCCCCACACGCCAGAGTCCAGTCAAGGCTCCACCTTCGGCCTGCTAGACGCTGGCCGGACCCTTCGGCCTCCAGCTCTGCCCTGCACTGGGCACTCAGATGCCTTTGCCAGGGTCAAGTAGATACCAGCAGGAGGCCACCAGGAAAGCAGACGTTTCCTGGGGACCTCGGGGGACTGGAGAGCGCGCCACCTGCTTCCAGGGGGCAGCCATCCAAGGCCTGGGTGCTAGGAGGCCAGCTCTGTGGGCAGATCTTGTTTTTGTCTAAATTGAATTGTTTCTTTTTCTTTTTTGTCTTTGAGGCAGGGTCTCCCTATGCAGCTTTCAGCTCACTTTGTGGCCCATGCTGCTTTCGACCCTCCTGCCTCAGCCTCCCCAGAGCTGGGATGACAGGTGTGCGCCACCTCGCCCAGCTATTTTTCATTTTTTAAAAAACACTGTTCAGGCCCAACTAATGAGCTTCATTGGCCACATCAGGTCACCGCACGTGATACCCCGCCTGGCACCTTCTGCCAGGGTGCCCCAGAACCCCGGGGTTGTCTCCAGCGGGGTTCTAGCTCCGGGGAGGACACAGAGGCAGCGGCTAGACAGCGGGTTTGGAGCAGAGCCAGGGGCCGCCCAGGGAGGTCCTGGGCGCAGGGACGGCCCCATGTGCCCCCCAGCTCCCACCCCTCGGTGGGCCCGGGGCTGACCCCCAGCTCACCTGCCCGCACGGCGGCTGAGTGCTTCCTGCTTCCCGCAGGCCTGGTCCCGTGACACTCCACCCAGTCCCAGAAGCTGAGAAGCCATCCCTGAGAGGGGGGAAAGGGTCCCAAATGCATCTTCTCCGACTCAGCGGGCAGCGAGGACTCACCCTGCAGCCGAACGCCCCAGCTCCCTCCCGCCCTCCCCACTCCCGCTCGCCAAGGGGGTAAGAAAAGATGGCCTTCCGCTTCTCCCCTGGAGCGAGGTCAGGGCGGGCAGGAGCGGGTGGGCAGCTCGGCAGGGCAGGGCAGGCCGTGCCCGGTGAGTCCCGTGGCAGATGCATTTCTGGCTCGGAGCGTAACATGCCCTCGGAACCGCACGCGCCCACAGGCCTGGTGCTGCAACCCCACCCCTCGCCCCGTCCGTGCCCGTACCCCTGTGATGGGTCCCGCAGTTTGGCCTGCTTGTGTCCTGTCTCAGTGCATTTGGTTGTTGGGAGAAACAAAAACCATCTAGATTTTTTTCCTGATTGGATGATTCGGATGTATTTTGTTTTCCTTGTTCTTTTGTTTCTTCTCCCTCCGCCCGGTTTCTTTCTCCTCTCCCGTCTCTCTGTCCCGTCCCGCGTGGGTGGGGCTGGCCGGAAGGTTGTGCTTTGGAGTTGTCGCCTCTTCTCCGTCCTGTCCGTCCCCCTCTCGCCCCTCGACTCCCTTTTTTCAAGTTTTCCCTCCGCTCCATTTGCATTACTACTGCTCTCTCTCCTCCCCCTCCTTATTTGGGGTCTGGCTGGCTTTTTTCCTGTTGGTTGGCTTCATGTAGGGGCCTCTGTGCGTGGTGACAGGTCTGAGCCCCTCCGGGTGGGCGCACAGTCACCCCTCTTTTTCCGTCGTCTCCCCAGAATAACTTCATCAACCTGAGCTTCCTCCGCCTCTTCCGGGCCGCCCGGCTCATCAAGCTCCTGCGCCAGGGTTACACCATCCGCATCCTGCTCTGGAC
This sequence comes from Hydrochoerus hydrochaeris, assembly GCA_004027455.1. Taxonomy (NCBI): domain Eukaryota; kingdom Metazoa; phylum Chordata; class Mammalia; order Rodentia; family Hydrochaeridae; genus Hydrochoerus; species Hydrochoerus hydrochaeris. The sequence goes on along the minus strand of PVLA01005292.1, from coordinate 86,039 downwards.
CTTCGTGCAATCCTTCAAGGTGAGCGCCCCCGCCCGGGGCTCCGTGCCCCCGAGCTGCCCGGGGCCAGGGGAGGGCGGGCCGCCGCCTCACCGCCGTCTTCCGCCCGCCAGGCCCTGCCCTACGTCTGTCTGCTCATCGCCATGCTCTTCTTCATCTACGCCATCATCGGCATGCAGGTGAGCGCCGCACCCACCCCAGGACCCCTTCGGGGCCGCAGCTGCGCTTCCGCTTCCGGGAGGCTCGGGTGCAGGGCCCCCCGCGGCTGTGTGTGGGCGTCACCTCCGCCTCCCTAGGTGTTTGGCAACATTGGCATAGACGTGGAGGACGAAGACAGTGATGAGGATGAGTTCCAGATCACCGAGCACAACAACTTCCGGACCTTCTTCCAGGCCCTGATGCTGCTCTTCCGGTGAGTCACAGGGGGCGTGGCTCTGTCGTGGGGGCTTGGCTTCATGAGTGTCCTTTGGGTGCAGCTATTGGGCTGTTCCAGTGGGCGTGGCTTTGTGGGCCCGTTCTGGGGGCGTGGCTTTGTGGGTCTGTTCTTAGAGGTTGGATTCACTGTCCTGGTGGGGTTTGTTGGCTTAATACCAGTGGGCGTGTCTTTATGGGTCTGTTCTGGGTGCCTGGCTTCACTGGCTTATTTCTAGGTGGGCGTGGCTTCATTGGTTTCTTGTGGGAATGGTTTCATGGGTCTCTTCTGGGGGTGTGGCTTCATTGGCCTAGTCAAGTGAGCGTGGTTTTGTGGGTCCGTTCTGGGCGTGGTTTCACAGTGGGCGTGTCCTTGTCCTCCCTTTCTGGTCAGAGCTGTTTAAATGTCTTATCTGTGCCCCAGAGCCTTAGTTAGGGTAAGGGTTAGGGTTAGGATAGGATGGGATGGGAGGGGGTTCAGGGCAGGGCAGGAACCTTTTCCAGGTGTTATCTCTGACTTGCTGACCACTCTGTGAGGTGTAGTCATGCAGGTTCGTGGGCCGGCCTTTGGCTGGACCTTGGGTACATGTTAGGGCCCCTCCATTGGTCCGCGGAGGCGATGGAGCAGGTGCTGTGTGCCGGACCCTGCTGCAGGGAGAGGGACCCAGCAGGAACTCGGCGCAGGGAAGAGAAGACACATTCTGCCCTCTGGAAGTTTATGTTTCTACGGGAAGACAGACAATCGGCAATTATAAAGGATACTATAGGGAGATTTAAAAACCCAAGGGGGACAAGGAGAGAAATTTAAGATCAGGAGAGTATGAAGGCAGCAAAGGACAGATACCTACAATCCCAACACTCAGGAGGCTGAGGCAGGAGGATCACTGCAAGTTCAAAGCCAGTCTGGGCTACACAGAGAGTTCCAAGGCTGATTCAACTGCACAGCAAGACCCTGTCTCAGGAAAAATGCAAGCACACACACACACACCAGCACTTGTGTGATGCACCCAGAATAAGGGAATGCGGAGGGCATACAAGGAGGGCTGAGCAGCATTTAATGGGTGCAGAATCTGGGGGGGATGAAAAACTCCGGAGATGGACAGATGGACAGAGGGGATGGTTGCGCGTTAACATGAAGGTGCTTCAGGCTACTGAGTCATGTATTTCAAAATTACTAAAATGGGGCTGGAGATTCAGCTCGGGGTGCATCACCTACCTGGTAACCGTCAGGTCCTGAGTTTAATTCCTGGTACAAAAATTTAAAAAAATGAAAACCAGGCGTGGTGGCGCATGCCTGTCATCCCAGCACTCGGGAGGCTGAGGCCAGCCTGAGCTACAAAGTAAGTTCAAGTCCAGCCTGAACTGCATAGGGAGACCCTGTCTCAAAAGGACAAAAAAATATAGAGGGGGGGTGGGCTTCATAGCGCCCTAGTCCATGGGGCTGGGGTCCTGGGTGAGCTGGGGACAGGGTGACCCGTCTGTTGGTTCTCTTTGCGCGGCTGCTCGGTCCTGCGCCCCGAGGCTTCCTGTGCTTTGCTCTCCCCACTCTCGCTTCCGCCCCGCTACAGCCCCTGCCCCGACAGGGGCCCTGACGCCGCCCTGTCCCCAGGAGCGCCACCGGCGAGGCCTGGCACAATATCATGCTGTCCTGCCTGAGCGGGAAGCCATGCGACAAGAACTCGGGGATCCTGACCGCCGACTGCGGCAACGAGTTCGCCTACTTCTACTTCGTTTCCTTCATCTTCCTCTGCTCCTTCCTGGTGAGGCTGGGTGGGAGCAGGGCGCCCTCCCCAGCCCTCCCATCACCCTGGGTCACTGCGCCCCTCCTGCCGGCTGGCCAGGCGCGGCCCTCACCCCACGCCCTCCCTCTGCCCGGCCGCAGATGCTGAACCTCTTCGTGGCCGTCATCATGGACAATTTCGAGTACCTCACCCGAGACTCCTCCATCCTGGGCCCCCACCACCTGGACGAATACGTGCGCGTCTGGGCTGAGTACGACCCGGCCGCCTGGTAAGTGTCACCCCCTCTCCCCAGGGTGGGGACACTGGCGGGACTGGGATAGGGACAGGTCCTCAGGTGCTGGGTACCTGGATCCGGGCAGGACACAGAGTCCCAGGCCTGTCCCCCTGCACCCCAGGCCTCCAGGGCGGGGTGGGCCATACCCCAGGTGGGCAGGAGAGATGCTGCAGAGCCCAGCCTGGACTCGGTGGCCCCAGCTTGGGACGTCCTGGGGAGCGGGGACTGCACGACCCCCTCACAGGAGACACTCAGAACCCATGCACACAGCTAGAGGGCAAAACAGAAGACAGAGACAGGGAGCAGGGAGAAACCCGGTTCCCCCACTCTGTGCTCCCTTACTTCAAACCCATCCCAGCAGACCTGCAGGAAGTTTTGTGCTCCTGTCTCTTTCCTACGGGACAGGCTTTGTCTCTGACCCTGAGCAGCAGCACCTGGCCATTCGCCTAAGGTCCTGGTGTGCATCTTGTTAACTACTGTTATTGGCTAGTTATTTTGTTATGAAATTTTTTTCATAGATTTCTTTCTTATATTTTCTTCATTAATATCTACATACATTACATTTAAAAAAAAAGGAAATAAATAAGAAACAGAGGCAGAGATAGGCTTGCCAGCACACACCTGTAACCCCAGCACTCAGGAGGCTGAGGCAGGAGGGTCACCCTAACATTGAGGCCAGCCTGAGCTACACAGTGAGTTCAAGGCCAGTCTGAACTGCAGTACCTGCCTGGCAGACACCAGGTCCTGAGTTCGATTCCTGGTACACACGTGTGCGCGTGCACACACACACACACCCTAAGGCTGGCGGTGTAGCTTAGAGTTAAAACCTCTGGGTTCAATCCCTGGTACCAAAAGGTAAAAAACGCAGAACACGGGCTGGGGTTCATCTCATGGGGGTGCTCTTGTCTGGCTGTGTAAGGCCCTGGAATGTGTCCCCAGCACCACAGGAAGCCACCAACAGCAGGTGATCAGACTGGCGGGTAGGGATGCTGCCCCTTGTGGGCTGCCGGCGGGGGAGAGGGGCCTGTGAGTCCACAGAGGGTTCTGTTCAGGCTGGGCGAGGGGCCCGGAGGCGTCCACCTCCTGCTGGGCCTGTGCAGAAGACGGGGCACAGTGGCCTCTGCCGCTCCTGCAGCCCCAGACAGTGAGGCTGAGGCCGGGGAAGCCCAGACTGGGGCCCAGCTTCTGCCTGATTCTCACCTCTTGCTCTCTTGATTTTAGGTCCTAGCGGCTGGACGCTGTCCCCCTCTCCTCCACCCCTCAGCCCCCCAGGGCAGCCCCTGTAGACCGTACCGGAGGCAGAGCAGGGGGAGCCGGGGAGGCACCCCCAGCTTGCCCCGGCCTGGGCCTCGGCGCCCCCGGCCGCCCACCCGCCCGCCCACACTAACCCCGTGTCTTCTCCTTGCAGTGGTCGCATTCACTATAAGGACATGTACAGTTTATTGCGAGTAATCTCTCCCCCCCTCGGCTTAGGCAAGAAATGTCCTCATAGGGTTGCTTGCAAGGTTTGACTTCCACTAAAACCTGGAGCATCCATGGAATGAGTGTGGCTTGGGGCCCCATATATATATTTCATATATATATATATATATATATACCCAGTCCCCACGACACAGAGCCAGCCGCTCTTGCATCCAACTAGAGACTCAGGCAGCAGATGTAGACCGGACCAGCATGGAGCCTCCTCTCTGTCCCCTCCAGCCATGCCCGCTTGCTGTCAGCTGAAGCTGCCCATCCTGGGGTCTCTACAGCACCCCAAATCAGATGCACCCCTCTGCCTCTGGCTCCCCAAAGCCTCCAGCCCTCCTCCCCGTCCCCTAACCCTCCCTGCCTAGGGCCCCTCAGAGACCAGCCTCAGCTGCACCAGGGACCCTGACCCCCTTTAAACATGGCCGTGGGAGGCTGGGCTTGGGGCGCACGCCTGTCAGCCCAGCCCTTGGGAGGCTGAGGCAGGAGGATCTTGCTTGATGCAGCCTCTGCCCCACAAATTCCCTCTGCCAGAAGTAGATGTGAGGTCCAGGGCGAAGCTGACCTCTCTCTCTCTCCCTCTCTCTCCCTCTTTCTCCCTGCTGCTGAGCAGTGAAATAATAATTTTTTTAATTCCCTTTCCTTCCATCCCCCCCCCTTTCTATTTATTTGAAATACCCACCTCATCATCTCCTGCACCGACCCCTCTTTTTCTGGCCCCCCTGCCCCCCTCCCGTGTTTGTTTTTGGTGCTGCCAGGGGCCGCATGCCATACCCGGACATGTATCAGATGCTGAGACACATGTCCCCTCCCCTGGGGCTGGGGAAGAAGTGTCCGGCCAGAGTGGCCTACAAGGTAGTCTACCCCGCCACCCAGCGGCTCCGGGACCTTTCAGTGCTCATGGAAACACCCAGCCGAGTTTTTCCAGCCATCTCCTCCTCCTCCTTTTTTTTCCTCTCTCTCTCTTTTTCTGTTTTTTCCCCCCTTTTTACTTTTCTCCCGAGTGCCCGGGTCATGACCATCCCTGACAAAGCAGCACAGCCTGTCTGTCCTTTGATGAGTGTCTTCGTGTCCTGAGACTCCATTATGGCCATACGAGGCGGGTGGGGGGCGGCGGGCAGCACCCGAGGTGAGGTCTCCCAGAGCCACGCCACACCCACGCCAGGGGCCCTGGGCCATCTTGGGCGCCCCCAGCCCCCAGCGCGCACTCACCTGACGCTGATCTCTGACCTAGGGCCTCGGGGCACCCGACACCTCCCACAGAGCCCCTAGAGCTTCCCCTCCCCCACCCTGGACCCCACAAGCCTCTCCATGCCCTGCAGGCGCAGCTGGACCCAGGACGGTGGCACAGATGCAGGCCATGCACGCTGCCTGGGGGCCTGGGGGGCATCATGCAACCGGGGCTGCATGCTGGCTGAGGGCCAGGGGCCGCCCGGACCCCAGGCTCTCCCTGGGCACCCGCTGACACATGCTCTGTTCCCGCAGCTCACACCCTGAAGTGCAGGGGTGACCTTGAATGACACCCCTGCCCCTACCAAAACTGAGCCTGTAGCCCTTTGCCACCCGGCCCCCTACCCAGCTCCTCTGCGCTCCAGCCAGCCCCGCCCTGGCCCTCTTGTCCTTTGCCCTGGCCTCTGCTGGACGGCAGTAAGAGGAAGGGAGATCCTCCCCTCCTGGGCTCTGCAGGTTTGGGAGTGATAGGAAACCTTTCCACAGAACGCTTCGCTGGAAACCCATTTGTCCAGTGAGAAAAAGACACTTTTTTTCTGCTCTCTGGGACAAAGCCGTCCTATGAAATACACAAATGCAGCCAGGTGCAGTGATGTACACCTATAATCCTAGCATTCTGGGAGGCTAAGGCAGAAGGATCACAAATTTGATCCCAGCCTGAGCAAAGGTTTTCACAAATTCAAAAATTTCTTAAAGGGCTGCAAATGTAACTCAATACAAACTCCTGGATTCGTGTCACCACCCACATCCACAGCTGTGCACCCTCCCGTCTGTTTTCTACCCACTGCCTCCCTCCCTGCCCCACCCCCAACGGAGCCCCAAGCCTGCCCTACACCCTCATCCACAGCCACCAGCCCAGCGTCCCCTCCCAGCCCTAAGCATGGGTTCAGAACCCTGCTACCACAGCCAGCCAGGCCTGGATGCCCAGACACACGTCCCACGGGGCTATGACTGAGTCTCGAGATTCGTCGCATGTGCCCTGTCTATGCTTCCGTGTGCCCTACGCTCTCTGCATGCCCAGCCGCCACCTGTGCCTCGGGAATGACCGCCAGAGCCATTGGCCCGCGGGGCCTGGACGCTGCCTGGCTGCTGCATGCACGCTGGGCCCGGCTTGGGCGCCTTCTCTTTGGGTCGGCATGGTCCAGGGCCAGGTGGAAGAACTCTGGGGGCAGTGCCGGCTGGGCCTGCTCTGGGGTCTGGGAGGTGGGATTTCAAGAGGGCAGGGGTGAGCGGGCCTGAGGTTCACGCCTGGAATTCCAGTGACTTGGTAGGCTGAAGCAGGAGGGTCTCAAACTCCAGGCCAGCCTGGGCGGTGACATGGGACCCTGCCTCAGAACGGGTTCTAGAGGCTGGGGTGGAGCTTGGTGGAGGCGCCTGTTGGCCAGTTCCCAGTGCCACAGTAAACCCCGGGCCCCAGGCACACACCCACTGGCCTTGTGGGACAGGTGGCCGGCGCAGTAGCCTTCAGAGTTCTTCCCGGGACTCCCGGGCTAGGTGGGTGCAACTCTTGGGGACCCAGGCTGGGGGCCTCAGAGTGACCTCCCTCCCCCGGGGCTTTCTGCAGAGACTGCTGCGCATGGACCTGCCCGTGGCGGACGACAACACTGTCCACTTCAATTCTACCCTCATGGCGCTGATCCGCACAGCCCTGGATATCAAGATTGCCAAGGGTAAGGGCAGAGCAGGTGGGGTGGGGAAGCCAGGGGATCCGGACACCCTGTAAGGAGGGGGTAGAGGAGAGGACAAGTTACATGGGTGTGTGCAAGGGTCCTGGGGCAGGAGTCAGTGAGGGCAGGGGGTGGAGGGCTCTGACCCGGCCTGGGGGAAGAGGGGCCTCATAGGGTGCACCCCTGAAGAGGCTCCTGCTAGCCACTGTGAGGACAGACAGGGAAGAGGCCAGCGTGGGGCCCTGGATCAGTCTGATTTCTGCCCATATCCTAAATCCCTGGATGCTTCTGCAAGAGAGGAGGTTTATTTAGGTCACAGTCTTGGAGACCCAGAGTCCAAACTGCATAACACAAGCCCTGCTGCCAGTGCATGTGTGTCACCCAAACACTCTGGGAGGCTGAAACAGGAGGGTTGCAGGCTGTGGTGCAGCCAGGCAAGGTGGCACACACCTGGAACTCCAGCACTCGGGAGGCTGAGGCGAGAGGACTGCTGCCGGGCTCAAGGCCAGTCTGGCCTCCATACTGAGACCCTGTCTCAGAAGACAAAAACAAAAAGCAAATTCCAGCCCTCTCTGGGCAACTTGGCAGCTTAGCGAAACTATGTCTCAAGAAAGAAGCCTGAGAACATAGCTCAGCACCCAGTCCTGCAGAGGGAGAGCCAGATTCCCAGTGCCCACCCAGGGTCCCCTGAGGGGGACTGAGGAGCAGCGGGCAGGGCCCCCAGGGGGCTGCACCCAAGGCAGCTTTGGTAGATGGGTCGGCAGGCGGCCTGAGAGCAGACTGCACACGACCCGGCCCTGGGTGGCACTGCAGGATGGACAGAGGTGCCCGCCACCAGGGAAACAGGGACAGAAAGAGAAGCTGACAGCGCTGCTGAGCAGATGGTCCTGTAAGGGTGGGGAGCCGCCGAGTCAGGCTGGACCATGGGGCTGTCACAGAGTGACACAGACTGGGAATGTGATCTCAGCTGGGCACGGTGCCATCATCAGGAGGCTGAGGCAAAAGGGTCACAGGTTTAAAGCTAGCCTGGGCCACTTGTTGAGACCCTCCTGCCTCAGCTTCTCAAAGACCCAGACTGACAAGCACGCACTAGCACACCTGGCTTAGTTTTCTGTTTTTTCTGCAGTGCTGGGGATGGAACCCAGGGCCTTGTACAGCCCAGGTCAGCGTTTGTCAGTGGGCGCGACCAGCATCCCGCTTCCCCTGCTTGCTGAGCGCGGCGCCCCCTCTGAGGCATGGGCTGCGAGGCTTCAGGTCCTCGAACACCTTTGCTTTTCTCCCAGACCCCGAAGCCCCCTTCCCAGGGATTCGGCTGCCCCCTCTCCGCTCTCCCCTCCCTCTGGCCTGTCCCTAGCCTGACCGTGAGGTCAGCTGTGACCACCTGCCAGAGCTGCACAGCAAAACTAGCTGGGCGCAGTGGCCACACCTGGAACCTTAGCACTCAGAAGGCTGAGGCAGGAGGATCAGAGTTCGAACCCAGCCAGGGTAACGCTAGTGACTCAGCCAACAGGGCTGGACTCAGTGCAAACACCTGTGTCCAACCCCCGGTTCCACACGCACAGGAAAAAACCGGGCCCAAAGTGGGGATCTACTGCCATACTGCCATCTAGTGGGGGGAGGTCAGCATGCAACAGCGCCCAGGACGTCCCACAGCAGCAAGGCCAGCCGTGTTGAGATCCAGGGTCCCGGGCGGCGACCCCGTGCCTGTTCCTGCGCTGAGATCAAGTGGCTGAAACTCCCCCAGTTCTTCGGGCTGAAGTCCAAAGGCGAGGGGCCGGCGGGTGTGGTCTTTCCTGCTTTTTGGCATTTATTGGTGCCCCGCTTCGTGGTGCTGTCGCATCTGAAGACAGCCGGTCTGTTTTCTCAGACAGGGTCTTGCTCTGTAGTTGAGGCTGGTATTGAGCTCATGGCAACCCTCCTGCCTCAGCCTCCCGAGTGCTGGGATTACAGGTGTGCACCACTATGCCCAGTGAAGTTTTGAATCAAACAGTCACTTTCTTGTAACATAGGACACTAGGATTTACTCCTTTCTACTTGTGACTTTGTCCCTAATAACCAATCTCTCTCTACACCTCCCTGTCTCTGAAAATCTTTTTTTGTACCTGGTGTTGAATATTGAACCTAGGGCCTTCATACCAAGCTATAGTCCAGCAACAGCCCCACCTCCACCGCATTGCTCTATTTTTTTTATCGAGAGACAACGGTCTCACTAAATTGCCCGGCCTGGCTCAACCTTTCCACCCTCCTGCCTCAGCCTCCCAGGGTGCACCACCATCCCCAGCCAGGGTCACTTGTCCCCTTCTCTTTGTGTGTGTGTGTGCGTGTGCGTGTGCTTTGAGACAAGGTCTCTCTATTCCAGGCTGGTCCTGAACTCACTATATAGTTCAGGCTGGCCTTAAACTCAGGGCATCCTCCTGCCTCAGCCTCCTGAGTACTGGGATGACAGGTGTGCACCTCCACCTGTAATGGGTGCCTCTCTTAACTACAATAATGGAAGACATAATCCCACCACTTCCCAGGAGGAAGAAAAGCTGGCATAGGGTGTTGCTAATGGTCCAGCCACAAAGAAGAATGTCGCTAAGGGTCATCCCCCACTGGTCTGGACCTCCTCGCCTAAATCCAACCAGCCCCATCCTGCATAGCTTGGCCCCAGGAACCACAGGAATTCTGTGTCACCAGGTCCTTTGGCCACGTGAGGAAAGAGGGAAGCCAGGTGAGGGAGCACAGACCTGTAATCCCAGCACTCGGTTGGCTGAGGCAGGAGGATCACAAGTTCAAGGCCAGCCTGGACTTGGAACAGCACAGTGAGACCCTGTCTCAAAAACAAAAGACTGAAGGAAAAAGAGAAAAAAACATACTATGTGGTGGGCACAGGTACAGTGGCATACACCTGTAATCCTAGCTATTCAGGAGGCTGAGGCAGAAGGATCACAAGTTCAAGGACAGCCCAGACAATTTATCAAGACCCTACATCGAAACTTCCAGAAAAGCTGGGAGTGTATCTCGGGTAGAGCAGTCACATTCCACCCCCAGCACCGCAGAGAACATAGTCCCCAGGACCCCACTCTCAGGCCTCCACCCTGCTGACCTGAGTTAACCTCACTCACATCCGAACCCCCCAGTTGGGTCGCGTGTTGGCCACTGATCATCTGACAACCAGGCGAGGTGGGGGCCGCGGCCGCGAGCCCCGTTTCAGAGCGGGCAACTGAGGCACGGAAGCGAAGCGTAACCCTGCCGAGGTCCCGCTTGGCCTGCTCCCGGCCAGCCTGTGGCCAGCCAACACGGTGGCCGTGTCCCCCAAGATCAGGGTCTGTCTGTGCCCACGTTGCAGGGGGCGCCGACAAGCAGCAGATGGATGCCGAGCTGCGGAAAGAGATGATGGCCATCTGGCCCAACCTGTCGCAGAAGACGCTGGACCTGCTGGTCACCCCACACAAGTGTAAGGGGCCGGCCGGCCGGGGCGGGTGGAAAGGCGGGGGTCGCGGGGGCCGCGCGGTGAGCTCGCCCTGTGCCCCCAGCCACGGACCTGACGGTGGGCAAGATCTACGCGGCCATGATGATCATGGAGTACTACCGGCAGAGCAAGGCCAAGAAGCTGCAGGCCTTGCGCGAGGAGCAGGTGCGTGCCCCAGGGCACCGGGAGGCGGGCCGCGCGGTACCGAGGCCAATCAGGACGAGCGAGCAGGGAGCCAATCATGGGGACCGAAAAGAGAGCCAATCAGGACGAGCGAGCAGGGGGCCAATCAGGACGAACGAATAGGAAACCAATCAGAACGACCAGCTGAAAGGCCAGGGAGCCAATCAGAAGGAGGGGTGTGGCCAGGTCCCAGCGCGGGTCCCAGCGTGGGTGCCTGCGCAGCGTGTGGATAATTTGACCCATTTATTTCTTTCTGGGACGCTGATGGGGCGCCTGCTGGGGGCGCTGCGGCGAGTCCTGGGGTGAAGCTCGAAGTAAAATGGGCCGGCATCTCTCCTCCCTCTGGGTCCGAGGGCCTGGGAGCAGAGTGCCCTAAGAAGGGGGATACCATGGCAGAGGAGGAGGGGTCGGCCTGCCGGAAAGGGGAGGAGATGAGAGTGAGGCGACGGAGCAGAGCTTGGGGGCCTCGCGCAGAGGACCCATCCCTACCCCCGGAGGCCCGCCGGGGGTGTCAGAAGTGCCCTGAAGAGCAGACCTGGGCGCACACCTGTCTCAGCTGCTCGAGAGGCTGAGGAAGGAGCCGAATTCCAGCCCAGCCCTGACAGCTTCGTGTAGGGCCCAGCCCAGAGGGGATAAAAGGGCTGGGAATTTGGCTCAGTGGCTGAAGTGCCTGCCTGGCAAGCACAAGGTCATGAGTTCAATCCCCGCTACAAAAAAAAACAACAAAAAAAGAAAAAACACAAAGTCTAGTGCCCGAGTTCCTGACACTGCCCCCATCTGTCCCCTGGCTGCGCTCTGCCTGCCCAGAACCGGACACCACTCATGTTCCAGCGCATGGAGCCCCCATCCCCGACGCAGGAGGGGGTACCCGGCCAGAACGCCCTCCCCTCCACCCAGCTGGACCCTGGCGGAGGCCTGTGAGTGTTGCCGCGGTCCCCAGGAGACGCGGGGTGGGGGCGCTGGGCCCAGGCTCCAGAGAACCCGTGCCCCCCGCCATCCTAGCCTCTGTGCCCCACGCAGGATGGCTCACGACGGCGGCATGAAGGAGAGCCCGTCCTGGGTGACGCAGCGGGCGCAGGAGATGTTCCAGAAAACCGGCACCTGGAGCCCAGAGTGCGGGCCACCCTCTGACCTGCCGAACAGCCAGCCGAACCCCCAGGTGCCGCTGCCCTCCGCCCTGCATGCCGGGCCAGGCCGGGTGGCCGGGAAGTGGCGTCCACGTCCACATCCCACCGCCCAAGCCCGCTGCCGCCGTGCCCACGGGTTGCCCCGGGTCCTCACCTGGCCCTGGCTCACCCCGCCCTGCTCTGCCTGCAGTCAGTGGAGATGCGGGAGATGGGCACCGAGGGCTTCTCGGACAGTGAGCACTACCTCCCCATGGAGGGCCAGGCCCGGGCCGCCTCCATGCCCCGGCTCCCCGCGGAGAACCAGGTGAGGGCTTGCGCCCTGCCCAGGGCTCCACCTTCCCCCGCCCCGGGACACGAAGCCTGAGGCCTCCATCCCTGTGGTGGTCGCTTCCACCCAGTTTCCCTGTCTTATCTGGGGGCTTTTGAGGGGGAGTTTGGGGCACAATGAGAAGCTGCTCAGGCTCAAGTGAGAGCTGCCGCGGAGAATCCCAACTGCCAACCCCAGTGCTCCCTACACCCGGGAGGCTGAGGCAGGAGGATTGTGGTTGAAGCCAACCTCGGCTACACAAGGAACTCACGGCCAGCTTAAACTGCATGGTGAAACTGTGCCTCCAAAAAGAGAAAGGAAAAGCATGAGAGGGCAGGGGCTGAGTGCAGTGCAAAGGCCCTGCGTTCCCCTGGTGACACTGCCCCGCCCCACCCCCCTGCGCACAGAGACGCAGTGCACACACATCAGGCCCCTGGACCTGCGGGCGGGTGGGGCTGGCATCTGGCTTGTCCTGGTCCCCATCTGGTCTCCGTGGGGTGCAGGGTTACATCTGGTCCCCATCTGGTCTCCGTGGGCTGCGGAGTGCGCAGAGCGTGGGGCGTGGGTCTGGCTCGTCCTGGTCCCCGTCTGGTCTCCGTGGGCTGTGGGGTGTACAGAGCCTGTGGCGTGGGTCTGGCTCGTCCTGGTCTCCATCTGGTCTCTGTGGGCTGCGGGGTATGTGGAGTGTGTACCTGGCGTGGGAGTCTGTGTGGCTGCTTTCCTGAGCTGCAGGGTGGGAGGGTGCAGCCGGGGCTGGCCTGCGGCTGCGGCCAACCTGCTGCCGCCTGTGCAACCCTGCGTGTGCCTGGCCGGGCCTCTGGTGCTGGGGACACCGGTGCATGCCATGCCCCACCCTGTGTTGGGCTGTGCTGCTGGTCCTGAGAGAGGGCTGGACAGGGCATGGGCCCAGCGCATGGCAGGAAGCTGGGGGCTGCAGCCCAGCCGTTGTGTGTCTGCCTCGTGTGCCTCTGCCACCTGTGTGTCTCCTGTCCGTCTCCGTCTCCGCCATACCTGGGGACACAGCCAGGTCCTGGGAACCCTCACCCTCTGGAGCCAGTGGCTTCTCTCTCCCACTCCGCCGCCACCCCCCACCACATCTCCTCCACGTCCCCCACTCTCCCTCCATCCAGCCTTTTATATTTATTTTCTCCTTTCTGTCTTTCTGTGTGCACCGTCCTGTGGGGCTGTCACAGAGAAGGGGCCGGCCACGTGGGAGTAACCTCAGTGTATGTACCATGACCACCGCCGCCGCCTCCACCCCCCTGCGGGGGACCCCGGCCATCGGTCACCCCATCCCTGACCCCGCCCTCACTCCGCAAACCTCCCTTCCTCCCCCGTGTGTGTGTCCTGTGTGGGGGGGTGGCCACGCCTGCCCCTCCCCCGCCCCAGCTGGTGGCCCAGGCCCGGCCAGCTCCAGTTCCGAAGCCTCCATCCCTCGATCTGGGCAGCCCTGGTGTCGGGTGTTGCTTCCGCCCCTCTCTTCTGCCTGCCCTGAGCTGGACCCGGACCCCAGGGGTGTAGGCTGAGGAGGCTTCTGCCCCTGGGCCTCCAAAAGCTCAGCTGGTACCTGGGTAGGAGCCAGAGTTGGGGGTCAGCAGGTACCCAGTAGGGTAACTGGAGCCATGGCGGCTTCTGGATCCAGAGCAGGGGGCTCTGGGAAGCAGCCCCAGGCAGGGGACCCCAGAATAGGCCAAAAGGAGCAGCCCTGCTGGGGGCCAGGCTATGCCCCGTCCCTGGACGGCCACGCCACGGCACAGGCACCGCCAGGACGGATGGAGAAGCAGACTTGGGCGTCTGTGTGTGTAGCGCTGACCCACCCGCGGCCTGTCCCCCCAGACCATCTCCGACACCAGCCCCATGAAGCGCTCGGCCTCTGTGCTGGGGCCCAAAGTGCGGCGCTTGGAGGATTACTCGCTGGAGCGGGTCCCGCCTGAGGACAACCAGAGGCACCACCAGCGCCGCCGCGACCGCAGCCACCGGGCCTCCGAGCGCTCCCTGGGCCGCTACACCGACGTGGACACAGGTGTGCAGGGCCCTGGGAGGGGACAGAGGAGGACGGACATGGGAGGGAGGGGAGCGGAATCCGGGTGCACTAGCCTGTCCCCCCGGCACTCGGGAGGCTGAGGCAGGAGGGTCAGCACGCGTCCAAGGCCAGCCTAGGCTACTTGGCAAGAGATTCTGTCTCTAAAAAGAAGACAGAAGGGAGGGAGAGGGACAAGGGGGCGCCCACTGCAGACCTGCTGGGTCCCCTGACCCCTGGCTGACCTCCCTCCTGCCCCCACACGGTCATCTATCCACTGCTCCGCGTGTCCTCTCGGCCCAGGCCTGGGCACGGACCTCAGCATGACCACCCAGTCTGGGGAGCTGCCAGCCAGAGAGCGGGACCAGGACCGGGGCCGGCCCAAGGACCGGAAGCACCACCACCACCACCACCACCACCACCCCCTGCCCCCCGACAAGGAGCGCTTCTGCCCTGGCCCCGGCCACGAACTTGGCCGGGCGCGCACCCGCGAGCAGCACTGGGCCCGCTCGCCCAGCGAGGCCCGCGGCGAGCTCGGGGCCCACAGGCAGGTGGGTGCGGCGGCAGTGGCGGTGGTGGTGGCAGTGGCGGGCGGGTGGCGGGTGCCGGGGGGACCCAGCCTCCCGCTCGCTTCCCTGCCCTCCCGCCGTGCCCTGTCCTGTGGATGCCTGTGAGGACTGTTTTGGAACTTCTGCTGCTCTAACCCCGATACTTACAAACCTCCGTCTCTCATTTCTCTTTTCGCTTTGTTGTGTTGTTTTTGCCCCTGCCCCACCCGCCCCCTGGCTGTGGCTTCTCCCCTCTTCCCCGCCCACCTGTGTCCGCTCTGGCCCGTCCCTGTCCGCCCGCCCGCCCGTCTGTCCTCCCCTGTGTGTCCCGTCCTCCCGGTTGGTTTGCTTGTGTCTTTTGTTTTGATTTCCTTTGTTTCAATTTTCGTGTAGGGCAGTAGTTCTGTCAGTGGAAGCCCAGCCCCCTCAACGTCTGGCACCAGCACTCCGCGGCGGGGACGCCGCCAGCTCCCCCAGACCCCCTGCACCCCCCGGCCACACGTGTCCTACTCCTCCGTGATCCGTAAGGCTGGCGCCGCGGGGCCACCGCCGCCCCCGCCGCAGCAGGCAGCGGCCAGGCCGGGCCGGAGGTTCCTGGGGCCCGCGGCCGAGCCCCTGGCCAGGGAGCAGCCACCCGCAGGTGGCCACAGCGGCCGATCGCCCGGCCCAGCCCGCAGTGAGTCCCCCCGGGCCTGTCGCCACGGAGCGGCCCGGTGGCCAGCGCCCAGCCCACAGCTGCCTGAGGCGCCTTGGCCCCGCGGCTACTACCGGGGCCCCGACTATGAGGAGGCCGCCAGCCCGGGCAGCGAGGAGGCCCCGGCCGGGCCCTACGATGCGCTGCCCCCCGCTCGACACGTGGGCCCGGGCGCCGCTGCCACTGCCACCGCCACCGCCACCGCCGGGCGATCGCCCAGGACTCCCCGGGCCCCGGGCCTGGCCTCCACCTCGCCCGCCCGGCACGGCCACAGCCACAGCCACAGCCGGAGACTCCCCAACGGCTACTACGCAGCCCATGGCCTGGCCCGGCCCGGCACCCGGAGGAGCCCACACGAGCCCTACAGTGAGAGCGAGGACGACTGGTGCTAAAGTCCGGCCTGCGCCCCGCCCTGCACCCTGCGCCCCAGGGATGGGCCTGGCTGGGAGGTCCGAGTTCACCCGCTCCTGTTGGATAACTTTGGGGAAATGGAAAACTATATATATATAAAACAGTACCATTTTTAAACGAAAACACGAGGAGAAAACAAATAGCTTCTATTGATGAGTTTTATCATCTCGGTGGAATCTTCCCTTCCCCGGCGAGCGGGAGCAGCGGCTGCGGCGGCCCGAGAGGCCGAAGGCAAGGACCCAGCACCCCAGACCAGGCGCACCCCACACGCCTCTCGACCAGGCGCCATCGCGCTCTGGCCACACCGGACCCTAGTATAACTGCCTGCAGAAATCAGTTTAAAAGAGAAATCATCATCATAAACAATTTTCAAAAAGGACAAAAAAATTTAACGATTGAGAAAAAGAAGCATTTTTTTCTGACATTTGCTTGAAATAACAAAAGAAGAGAAAAAAAAACAAGAAAAAAAGACCACCACCAATTCCTTGGCTTCTCTTTTCCTTTTTTTCTTTTATTTTCTTTTACTTTATTTTCCTACCTTGTTTGGAAACCGTGGGCTTGGGACTGTGAATTACTGCATGACATTAAAAAAGGAAAAAAATAAAAATAAAAAAAAACAAGGTTGAACCCAGTGGCCCCTGGATTGGACTGTCTCCTGCCCCAGCCCTCTGCTTGCAGGGCTCTGCTGGGAAGCGGGGTGGGTGCTTCCGCGGCTCCTCCTCTTCCTTCACCAACCGTCTCAGCTGCTCAGAAGGCTGAGGCAGGAGGATCGCCACAGAGTGGCAGCCAGTCTGAGCTGCCAACACAGTGACCACCTGGCTCAAAGTCTTTTTGTGTTTTTTGTTTTTGGTGAATTATTATTTTGAAACATGGTCTTAGCCAGGCGTGGTGACTCATGCCTATCATCCTAGCACTCGGGAGGCTGAAGCAGGAAGATCATTGCAAGTCTGAGACCAGCCTGGGCTGCAAAGTGAGCTCAAGGCCAGCCTGGACTGTATAGAGACCCAGTCTCAAAAAGACAAAAAAAACACCCAAAACAACAACAACAGAAAACAAAACCAGGCAGGGGGCAGACCTGGCCTCTTTCTAGGCACAGAGCTGTTTAAACTTGTCCACCCTCTTCCTCCTTAAAGTGACCTGAGGGTGGTTCATGTGGCTCAGAGCTACTGGCTTTTACCATTTAGAAATCAAAACGGAACCCAGCTTCTGCAGAGGCTGAGGTCAGTGGGGCGCCTGGTGCAGCCCATCTCTGTCTGTCCATCCGTCCGTCCGTGTCCCTCTCTCTCTCTTATCTGTCTCTATCCTCTCTATCTCTGTCTCTCCCCCATTCTCTCTCTGGCACTGCGGGTGAAACCAGCACCTCATGATGCTAGAGACCCTCCATCTGCAGCCTCCCACTTTGTTGTGGTGCTGGGGCCCAGACCCCTTTTTAAAAATTTAATTTTCGAGCCAGGGTCTCAAGCTGGCCTCCAACTCATGGTGACCCTCCTGGCTCAGCCTCCTGAGTGCTGAGGTGACAGGTGTCATGTGGTGGGTTTTGTCTTGGTTTTCTGAGACAGGGTCTCGCTCTGCACTTCAGGCTGACCTTGGGCTCACTCTGTAGCCCAGGCTGGTCTCGAAGGCATCTGGACCCTCATGCCTCAGCCCCCTTGGTCTCCAGAGCACTGGGGTTGCAGGCGGGCCATTGTGTGTAAATTCCTGGCCCGAGGTAATTTGCTGTAATGGCCTGAGGTGTCACCACTCACTCTCCTCCAGCAGACTGCGGAGTCTCCCAGGACAGCCAGAGGCCACAGAGAGAGGTCATTGCCAGTGGCTCCAGTGGCCTCCCCAGCCCCTCCCCACCCTTGGTTCCCTGGCACCCAACCTGGACCCCGCCCGCTCATCGTGCTCCAGCTCTGGCACCTGAGCCACCCTGTCACCCCAGCACTCTGGGAGGCTGAGGCAGGAGGATCACAAACCCAAGCCCAGCTCAGGCACCTTAGCAAGACCCTGTGTCAACGTGAAAAGTAAAAATGGCCAGGGATGGAGCTCAGCGGAAAGATTGGAGGTTCAATCCCCAGTACTCGTCAAAATCCCCCGACGGATGGGTGTGACATGCATGATTATACTCCAGCCCTCTGGGAGGCTGAGGCAGGAGGGTGGCCAGTTGAAGCCCAACACAAAGGTGCAATTTAGTGATTCGATGAGGCCCTGTCTCAAGACTTTAAAATTAAATATCAGGGGTCTCTGCTCCCTGGGCTCAGGCCTCAGCACAGCCTAACAACAGTCTCAGTTCCACGTGGACGGCCCAGCACTAACCAACCCTGGGCTCCTGCCCCTGGGACCCTGCACTGTGCAGGGGCAAAGCCAGGACTGGCGATGCCACCTAGCGGCTAGGCAGGGAACAGCCGGGGCCTGGCCTCCGCCTCTGCGCTGGGAGAGGCCGGATGGGGCCCAGAGGGAGAACTTGGCAGCTTAGGTCCCCCCAAACTCAGCCCAGGGACCCTGGCGATGTCACGGTTAGAGATCAGTGCCCCCCCCCCACACAGAGACTTTAGTTTTTGTAGTACTGAGATTTGAACCCTGGGCGTCTTGAGCCACATCCCAGCTCTTTAAATGTTTACTGAGAAGCCTGTCACCCAGCACTCAGGAGGCTGAGGCAGGAGGATTTCCCCAAGTGTAGTAAACTCAGACCAGCCCAGGCTACACGGAGTTCAAAGCCAGCCTGAACTACATAGTGATTATAGTGATACCTTGTCTCAAAATACATATACTATACATACATATATATGTTTTGTTTTGCTTTTTTAAATCTTGAAACTGGAAGTCTGTAAATTGTCCAGGCTGACCTGGAACTTGGAATCCAACCTCAGCCTCCCAAGCACCTGGTATGATAGGGTCTGGATTTGTAGTGCAGGCCAGCTTTGGTCTCACTCAGGGAGGCTGAGGCAGGAGGATTGTTGCAAGTTCGAGACCAGCCTGGGCTACAAAATTCCAATTGGCCTCGAACTCCTGCGGCTCCTGGTGAGGTTACGGGTGTGGGCCACCACTGCTTCCGGGGTGAGGCGGAATCCCTGCATTGTGTGATTTTGCATCTCTAGGGGTCAGCGCTGCCGAACATGCCTTCCTGTATTCATGGACCACTTTTCTTCTGAGCAGTGTCTGTTCATTCCCACTGCACATTTCGATTGAGTCTTTATTTGAGGGTGACTCTAATTTTTTTGAGTTTTTTATGTATCTAGATATGAGTCCTCTGTCCAACAGGGAGCTGGCGATTTCCCCTGCCTGCTGCCCCCTCTGCTGTAAAGAAGCGTTTTAATTCGATGCGACCCCTTTGATCGATTCTCAGTAGTGTCCCCTGTGCAGTGCAGCGGGGGGCCGGTGAGAGAATCCCTGCTGTGTCTGTGTCAAGTGTTACCTGTTCAGCTATTTCTCTTTCAACATCTGGCTCTCTGACCTGCTCTGATTTTACTCCTGGACATGGTGGGCACGGGTGTGGGTTCCGTTCTTTGCACGGCCAGCATCACGATTCATTCATTCATCCGTCAGAGGGCTGGGGTACAGCCCTTGCCTAGCAGGCATTAGAGCCGGGGATCCACCTCCAGCGCCGCAGAATCATCATAATAAACTTACCTTATTTGTAAAAACTGTTTATAGGCTGGGCGCGGTGGCGCACGCCTGTCATCCCGGCACTCGGAGGCTGAGGCAGAAGGATCGTTGTAAGTTCGAGACCAGCCTGGGCTAGAGTGAGCTCAAGGGCAGCCTGAACCGCACAGCGAGACCCTGCTTCAAAAAAAAAAAAAAAAAAAAAAGAGAGAGAGAGAAACAGAAAAGCGTCGGGGCACGGGAGGCCGCCTGGCCCAGGCACTCAGCGCCACGGATTACCTGGCGGGGTCAGGGGAACTTCACCCACAGGGCCCCTCCCCTCATGGAATGCGTGAGCTGCCCCGGCAGTTTTGTCTCCGGGGTCCCCAGCCCCAGCCCTGCAGGCACGTGGGGACAAGCTGCCGCCCCAGCCTCGCCTCCAGCCAGCAACGCTCCGCCCAGCACCGGCCCGGCCCTACTGCTCATGTGCAGCCTCCAACCGCCCCACCCCCACCATGCCCAGCGCCCCCTGGAGGCCAACCCCTCCCCCCGCCACTTCCCGCCGGTCCTCGCGTCTCATCAGGGGGCTGGGGGCAGCCGGCGGCTGGGTCTTCCTTGGGTAGCCTGAGGCAGGAGGATCCCGTCTGCGGGGCCTGCCCGGGCTACACAAGCAAGGGCGGTCTCCAAGTAAAACAGGCAGATACCAGGTACCGATAAATAATTAAATTAAATTAAATTAAATTAAATTAAATTTAATTTAATTTAAAAAAACAGGCAGCATCCGGGCGGGCAGCCCAGGGGTAGAGAACCTGCTTGGCATGCGCAAGGCCAGGGGTTCAAGCGCCGGGACTCGGATGGACAGACAGATACACAGACAGACAGAGGTCAGGGGACATAGAGAGGTCAGACAGGCAGACAGAGCAAGGAGACCACGTGACCAGAGCCCGTCAGCCACGCAACTGGAACCAAACCGACCCAGGCCCCATGGGGGGACCCTCCCAAGCAGCGCTGCTTGGCGTGAGGTGGGCACAGAATTCACCACAGCCCTGTGACACCACTGAGGCGAGGCCGACGTGCTGGGAGGCTGAGGCAAGAGGCTCCCAAGTTCAATCTAGGGATTTAGCAAGGCTGTATCTTAAAATTAAAACAAGGACTAGAGATGTAGGTTCGTGCAAAGGCCCTGGGTTCCATCGCAGGTACAGAGAGAGGAGAGAGGGAATTTCAGTTAGGAGGAGGAAGGGAACTGTATGAGATCTAGCTGTTGACCGGCCAGTGATTAACACCGTGTACCTGAAACCAGGAAGAGAGATTGTGAAAGTTCTCACAATGAGTTTATTATCACAAGGAGATTTCAACACTTTGGGAACGGGAGCTGTGCAAACGTGGTAGAGAGCGTGCTCAGCAGATTCAGTCCTCACCCAGAAAGACAGCGGGCGTGGTGGTACCCGCCTGTGACCCCAGCAGGCAGGAGACTGAGGTTGGAAGATCGCAATCAGTCTGAGGCCAGCCTGGACTGCAGTGTCTCAAAAAAAAAGAATAAGAAAAAGGAAAAAATTGTCACTCTTGGCCTGCTATGGTGTACACACCTGTAATCCCAGGACTCTGGGAGGCTGAGGCAGGAGGATTGGTGCCAGCCTGGGCTACATAGTGAAAGCTTGTCATGAAAAAAATCAGTAA
>PVLA01005292.1:40672-55867 GCA_004027455.1 Hydrochoerus hydrochaeris | reverse complement strand
TCCAGCAAGGCTGGGTCCCCGGATACGCGAGTCCGCGACACCCACCTGCGCGCGCGTGGAAAGGGACCCCCAGCTCTCGCACCCGCCCTGGGGATCCCAAGGCGCCCTTTCTGCCCCTCTCGTAAGAAAGGAGGAGGAGCGGCGCGGAGCGGGTCCGGCAGAACCGCGCGGAAGGCGGGATGTAGAGGGACCGGCTCTCCACGCCCTTCCCGGAGCGCCCGTGGGACGCTGGGTTGGCCGGGCTTCCCGGACAGCAGCCGGAGCCGACTCGGGCGTTCTCATGAAGCTTCAGTGAGTCCACGCAGCGCACCGCGGGAATCTCGACACCCGGAGGCTGAGACAGGAGGATGCCAAATCCAGACTGAGCCTGGGCAATTTAATGACTTAGCGAGACCGCCTCAGAATACATGTAGCTCAGTACCAAGCCCTGCGTTCAACTGCAAATTCCACAAAATCAACTTAATTAAATAGGTTGTTATTCACACTGCCTCCGAAGGGAAGCAGGTTGCGCAGGCACAGCCTGGAATTGAAAAGCAGGATAGGTTTCGCGCGATGCTCCGGGTCCTGGACTTCGCGGAGGGGCGTGGTGTGTAGACAGGAAGTTACCAATGCCCACAACAAAGATGGCTGAAGTGGAGCCGGAAGCGCCCATACTTCCGCCTTCTGGGCGGGGCGGGGCTTTGCGCGGACGCTAGGCGGGAAGGGGGCCGTTTCTCTCCAGGATCCTTGCTTTGTGGCCCGAGGGTGAGTGGTCGCACTGCGGGAGGTGGGAGGCGGTCACATGAACGGCGACCCGTGGGGACCCGGAGGGGACTGGATTCCCGGGCTGCGCGGGGCGGCAGGAGGACCGGGCGGGAGGGTGTTCAGGTGAGGAAGGCCCTGGTGGTCTGAGCTGGGGCTGTGCGTTTTCCAGACGAGCGCTCCCTGTGTGGTTCAGGCTGGCCTGGAACTCGCAAGGGTCCTCCTGAGTGCTGGCCTGAGGTGTGCAGCCCCTGCACTCCTCAAGTTTGAGTATCTGCTCACTAATGCTGTCCTCACTAGCAAGACGTGAAGGACCGCTCAGTCTTCCCAGCAGCTGCAGCTCTGGTGGGGAGCAGTAACTCCGGGCTCTCTGCCCACTTCCCCATCGCTCTGGGCCACCCGCTCCGTGGGGGGCCAGCCCGCCTGTGTCCACCTGGCCTTGGTACCTCACTGTGTCGTGTAAGGGGTTTAAGCTGACCACGTGGGGTTTGGTAACACTTTCGATCCAAGCTCTTGAGGGTATCAGGAGACATCGGTCTGTATTTCTTTTCTCACATTCACAGGTTTATTTTTTTGAGATAAGGTGCCGCTATGCAGTCCAGGTTGAACTTGCAGTGTTTTCCTGCCTCAGCCTCCTGAGTGTTGGGATTACAGGCATGTACCACCACCTGGGCTCCCTGTACTTGTCGAGGTGACTTCCTGAGGGGCAGGGACAGCCGACCTTCTTCGGCACTCTGCGAACAAGTGCACAGTTCTGGACTCACCCAGTGTGCGGGGTCTTCCGAGCACACACCAGCCCCTGCCTGTGGCTGTGCCCTGTCCCGATTACCCTTCCTCAGATGCCGACAAACACCCACCCCGCTGTCACCTGCTAGGCCACACAGGGCCTGGCTGAAGCCCACATCCATAGGCGCCCTGCAGCTCCCACCTTCTGCATGTGCAGCTTTGGGAACAGAACAGCAGGCTCTGAGGCACATCTGCGGACAGGCTGATGGAGCAGTTCAGTAATTAATGTTCAGGCTCCGCTGGACCCAGGCAGGTAAAAACAGAAAGAAAAAAGAAGAAAACAGAAACTGGGTTTGGTAACACTGATCCCAGAACTCTGGGAAGCTGAGGCAGGAGGGTCCTGAAGTTGAACCCAGCCTGAGAAATGGAACGTGGCCAGGCACCTCCAAATGAACATGTTAAAAAGAGCCGGGAAAAGCTGGACGCTGTGGTGCCCACCTGTCATCCCAGCACTTGGGAGACTGAGGCAGGTGGACCATGAGTTCCAGGCCAGCCTGGGCTACACAGCATGGGCTAGATGGACTCTGTCTCAAGAAGGTGTGGGGGAGACCAGACACAGAAAAGGGCTGAGCGGGAAGGCCCCGGGTCCACTCCCCAAAGAGAAAAAAAGTGACTACTCATTTTCCCGTACCATCTTGGGGGGCGAGGACAGAGGTGGGCAGCTCAGCCCCTCGTCCCCAGGAGTGACGGGGAGCAAATCCAAGTGTAGGCTGGCCCAGCACTGTGAAGCAGGTGGGGAGAAAAGGTGGGAGCCCCCCCTGCTTTCCGACACGCCTTCCCCACTGGGTAACCTGGTCCATTCCTGCTACCATCCTAGGACATGCTGCTTCACGCTGGCCCTGCTCTGTGGATGGGGGACAGAGGCCCAGAGGGCTCACACAGCACCTGGGGTGGCTTTGTGGGTCATTTTGAGTCACGGCATAGCCCAGGCCTCTCAGCGCGCCTCCCTGCTGCCTCAGTTTCCCCAGCACTGCACTGGGATTACAGGGGTACACCATTGCCCACCTGTGTGACCTGTGACCCACAGATGCCGGAGGGCAAGCCAGGTGCCTGGATGTCACACGGCAACCTGCTGGCTGCTGGGAGATTTGTGTGGGTGCTGGGAACCCTGGTGGGGGGCACCTGTGGCACACCCCTCTCCACTCCGGCTGATTCTGCACTGAGCAGCAGCAGTGGGCACTGGCTCTGAGCAGGTGTGGCTGGAGAGGGCTGCTATGGGGGTGTGCCCTGGGGAGGGTGCCTTTACCCATGAGTGGGACACAGCCAGTCCCCAGTGGACAGGGTCCTCCACAAGGCGTCCCACAGGAGTGGGGGTACCCTCCACCTTGGGATGTCAGCTGGGAATGCTGGTGCACCCTGTAATCACAGCACTCAGGAGGCTGAGGCAGGAGGACCTCTGCAATTTCACTGAGACCGTCTTGTATGGCTCTCCTGTGTTCCCTTCCCTCCGCCCCAGGCCCTCCATGGTGCCCAAAGCCATGAATGCCACCTTGGAGCTGGTCCTGCCCCTCAGGAACAGGGGTGGGGCCTGGCACCTGGTCACACGGCCCTAATCTGGAGCTGGCAGAGCCTGGGCTGCGGCCTGCACCACTGGTCTTGCCCGGAGCATCTCTAAGAGGCAAATGAGGCTGGGAGACCTTAGACAAATGTCAGCCTTCGTCCTGCTCCAGGCCCAGAGCCATCTGTACCTGTGGCTCCTCCTGTGTGCCGAGCTGGAAATAAAATCTCAGCATTATTTACCTTCATTGGCATCTTCTGGTGTGTTGACCGCACACTTGGGACCTGGTGGTGGTCCCCATGCTGTGTTGTCAGGCTGTAACACTGGCCACCTTGTCACCACTGCCGAACTCCTGCCTCGGGTTTGGGCTCGGGGCGTGCAGCCCACACCCATTGCCTGCTGCTTCTGTGCCCAGATGGGCAGCCTGACGAGGACCTGGACCTGTGCTCTGAAGGCATTTGGTGTCACCATGGAGACCAGGCCGCCCTGCTGTTAGTTCCTGCCTGGCGTGAGTGCTGGGATCCAAGGTGTTTTCACACGGCCATGGCTCCTGTTTCCCCGGGGCTCTGGATATGGACGGCACACCCAAGTGTACCCCGGGACAGTCCCATTGAGCAATCTGAGCCATCAGAGGGACGGACACCCACACCACAGGTGGCACATGCTGAAGTGGAACTGCACCCTGGAGTCCTGGGAGAAGGCTCAGGCTGGAGGCTCACAGAGGTCAGCCTGAGCCCCACAGCAAGACCCCAGCTCAAAAAAGGGGAGAAAAAAGGTGATATTCAGGTTGCTGGGAACCTCAAGTGCCTAAGCCACTGGGTTAAATGCCCAGCCTGACACTTTTTAGGAACATTTTTGTCTGAGCTCACTTTGTAGCCCAGGCTGGTCTCAAAATCACAGCAACCTTCCTGCCTCAGTCTCCTGGGTACTAGGATGACAGGTGCACACCACACCCAGCAGACACTAACTTTAAACAGAAGCACCTTGGCCATCCCCAGACCTGAGGGTGCAGTTCCTCCCCAAGAGCTCACCTCAGAGGCCCCAGCGTGCACAGCTGGGCCGTTCCATTTCCCCAGGGCTGCCCACAGGCCCCCAAAGCAGGATGCTGTCAGCCAGGGTACTGTCACCAGGCTACCGTGTTGCTGTGGGTGACCCAGTAGCTCTTGGAAACCCTCT
The DNA here is from genome assembly GCA_004027455.1 of Hydrochoerus hydrochaeris. Lineage (NCBI taxonomy): Eukaryota > Metazoa > Chordata > Mammalia > Rodentia > Hydrochaeridae > Hydrochoerus > Hydrochoerus hydrochaeris. Next base: position 51,666 of record PVLA01005292.1, on the reverse strand, counting down.
CCTGGCGAGCCACTGTCAGCCTCCTGGGAGGCACCAGTGGCAGCGTGGGTGGCTGTCCCTGCTCCCTCCCACTGGGGTCCACGAACGCCCCACAGTGGGAGCAGGGCAGGTGAGAGAGCCGGAGGCGCAAGGCTGTTACAAAGGCGTGTTTATTCTTCGTCAGGTTCACATTTCCTACGCCGCCCCTCCTTACAGTAGTTAATGTGCAATCTCACTTGGGCCAGGGGGGCTGGGGGCGCAGCCCGGGCGGGGAGGGCGTTGGCACTTCACGTGGATGGGGTGACCTGTCCCCTGAGAAGGGCGGGGCGGCAGTGGAGTCGGGGCGAGTGCCCTGAAGTCCTTGGCTCTTCCAGGAAATGACAGCAACCCGGCTGCCTGCTGCCCCGGGGTGGGTGAGTGGTCTCTCGGGGCAGGGCTGGGCGAGGGGTGTAGGGGCTCCCGGGTAAGGCACAACCCTGTCTTTGGCTCTCCTAGCGAGGAGTCTCCTCCCCTGCGCCCATTCCCCCGGGGAGCCAGGAGCCACCCCTGGGATCCCTAGCCACAGGCCTCTGTGTGGAAGGGCATGCGGCCCAGCTCCTGTGCCCCCCACACCTCCCTGGCCGGGGGTCCTCAGGCCAGCTGCTCGCCAAGTGACCAGGACATTGTGCTTTGGGATGCGCTGTGGCAGGCGGGCCGGTGTGGGGCAGGGGGTGCGACTAAGGTGCTTGCTTGTGCTTTAGCTGGGGTGTCGACCCCCCTCCTACCCTGGACCGCCGGGGCTAAGTTGCTGGGCAGGGCCCAGAAAGCTGCCCGACACCCCCACCCCGCAACAAGCAGACATCTGGGAGGGAGCCCCCTCCAACAGGGCCCCCCCACCCCGGGAGCGGGAAGAGGCTGGGCTGGGGCCAGGGCAGGAGCAGCTAGGGGGCGGGGAGCACAGGGCCCGGGCTCACACCACTCCTGCTAGGCAAGGGTACAGAGGAAGGAGAGGCAACTGCTGCGGATACCCCAGGACTGGGACACCCCAACAACTGCAGGGGGGCCCTGGCCGACTCACTAGCACCCAGGTACCGGTGCTCCATGCATGCACTCTGCCTGCCCACCTGTCCTGCCTCCACAACCCAGGGACCCAGGGGACCCCGACACAGTCCCGTTGGTTTGAAAAATAAAAGGAAATCTTACCCTTCAGTATTTCATTCACTAAAAAAATTCTTAAAAAGTATGTACAGGAGCAGAGGGCTGGGGAGCCCTGCCGCGGGGCGGGGGTGCTGGGGAAGGGTGACACCTGCGGCCTGTCCCCCAGCCCTGGTCTCCCCACCTCTGCCACCTCCTGCTCCGGAAGCAAACCTACACATGCACACGCCAACGTCCACACACGCTGGAGCCGCCGGGCCCCACCTTGGTGCCCGGTCCGTTGCTCCCCAGGAGCCCCTCACTTAGGACCAGCCTCGCTCCGCCCAGGGCACCGCAGGCACCCCAGCCCCTCGGCCTCGCCTGCCTGCCCCAGGGTCAGGGACAGGCGAGGGGCAGACAGGAAGGCGCTTTGGAGACATGGAAGCACTGGGAGATGGGGAGAGGCCCTGAGAGCACCGGGCACCCCCACCCGGGGCCACCCTGGCTGGGCCAGGGAAGGAAGGGCCACAGGCGGGGTGGGGCCCTGGGCCGGGGCGGGGGCCAGGAGCATGCAGCACCCCGCGGGCGGGCGATGGAGGAGAGACAGTAGCTCGTGACCGGGCGCTGGGGAGTGCGGAGGGGTGGCAGCCTGCAGGCCCGCATTACTGGAGGACCTCTGCGGAGGGGCCGGCCTCGCCGTCATGGCTGGCTGTCTCGAAGCTCTGCTCCATACCCATCATGTCCGGCTCCATCTTGCCAGTGTCGCCGATGAAGGGGGTGTAGGCATCACCCTCGGCCAGGGGTGGCTTGGCCTTGGGCATCCAGCTCTTGCGGACCACACGGCGTGCGTTGGTGCACATGTCCGCAGCGATGGCGTTCATCTCACTCTCCTTGAAGTTGGGGGCAAAGTTCTGGCAGTAGTCTGTGGGGTGCAGGTGCAGGGCTCTGTCACGGGTGGTCCCTCTGCACCACCATGCCCCACCGCAGAGTCCCACCCACCACCACCCCAGCCCCTACGGCCACTCACACTTGACGGCATGGAGGACGCGGCTATCCAGTGGCTTGCGGCGGGGGTCGTTGGTGGAGGACCGGATGCCGGTGCCGCAGCTGTTGGCCAGCGTGTTCCTGGGGGCAAGGGTGTGGACCAGCATCAGAAGGGCTGGGCCTAGGGAGAGGGGACACTGCCGCTGCCCTTTCCGGGCGGGTGCCTCACCGGTCAAAGAAGGAGGCCAGGAGCCGCCGCAGCAGGACCTTGTGCCGTGTGCCCGCGCTGACATGGCAGTTCATGAGCTGGGCCCTCGTGATGTACACGTTGGTGCCTGCGGGAGATGAGGTGGCAGGGGTGGCCGGGGGTCCCGTGTCCCCCGCCCCCCCAGGGCAGCCCCCACCTGCATGGCACACACAGCCCGCACACCTGTCACAAGCTCCACCTTCTCGGAGGGGTCTCCCTCGTCGTAGAGCTTGGGGTGGCAGCGGTTGCCGATCTGGTTGATGAGCTCTGCAGGGAGCGAGGCCAGGTCCTGCCGCACCCGGATGCGGCTGCGGGACTCGGGGGTCACCTGCTCAGGGAGGGCCTCCACCTTCTCGGCTGCGGGGAGAGGTTGTGTTGCAGGGCAGGGTGGTGGGGCCAGGTGGACGGGGCTGGGGACAGTGCGCCAGCCTACCTGCCTGGCCCACGTTCATCATGCTGTACATGGTGTACATGTTGCAGATCTGCCGGTACTGCTCGTCCGCGCCCTCCTCACCCGCGTCCTCCTCCTCATCCTCCTCATTGTGGTAGGAGCCGGGGCTGTCACTGGTGTAGGCGCTGGAGGTGCCAGGGCTGGTCCGCTCCGATGTGCTGGGCCCGCTCCCCATGCCCCCCGCGGCTACTGCAGCCGCCACGGCTGGGGCGGGCTGGGGTGTCCGGCTGGTGGTCAGGTCAAGCGTGGAGAACTTGGCCATCTTGCGACTGCCGTTGCTGCCGCTGCCACCCCCAGCCTCCTTCTGGCTGCCGTCCCACAGCCGCTTGGCCACAGGCGTGCACTGCACGGAGTCCGACTCCTGCTGCTCCGTCTTGACCCGTGACACCAGGGGCAGCGGCGTGCTACAGACCGGCCAGCCCGACGTCTGCGCCACGGGGCTCTGCGGCTCGGACAGCGGGGCCTCCTCAGCATGCAGGCCCTGGGAGTCGCAGCTCGGGGAGCTCACCTTGAGGAAGAACTCAGTGCCCTTCTCCATGATCTCCTGGATCTGCAGAAAGCCAGCCGTGTAGATGAGCAGGAACTGGTCGCCCATGTTCATGCTCAGCCGCCCGGTATAACAGAAGGTGAGGATCTGCTGGAAGGACTGCGGCTGCACGGCCGCCGGCAGCTCCACCACGGCGCTGCGGCTGCTGTTGAACAGGTCCCGGAAGTAGGAGCTGCTGGCAGCCAGCACAGCGCGGTGGGCCTTGAAGGCGTGGCCCTTGACCACCACGGACACGTCACAATACAGGCCCTGCAGCCGCTGCTCATTCAGGCACTCCAGGATGCTGTTGCCGAAGTTGGGGATCTCCATCTGCAGTGCCTGCGCCATGGCAGCGGCTGGGGGGACGGGGGGAGGGGGCGGTGGGTGAACACCAGCCCCACCCCTCCCCAGAGGGGCAGGGGGCACCCATGGTGCGACCCGCTGTCCCAGCCACCAACCCCAACCCCAGGGTGCTGGCACATCCTTGCCTCTGGCTAAGGTCACACCTCACCTGGACAATAAATCCGCAGGTGTTCGAATCCCATGTGCCAGAAGCCCCACAAGGCAGCGGCGGACCCCACCCATCTTCCCGGGGACCCAACCGAACCCAGGGTCTGTGGGGGCTGGGCCTGGCTCCAGCTCCTCTGCGCAGAAGGCTGGAGGAAAGGTCACCCCCCACCCTGCTCAAAGGCCGATTCTCTCCCAAGATGGGCTTGTTTTGTGTCTTTTTGAGACAGGGTCTCGCTATGCAGTTCAGGCTGGCCTTGAGCTCACTTTGTAGCCCAGGCTGGTCTCGAACTTGCAACCATCCTCCTGCCTCAACTTCCTGAGTGCTGGGATGACAGGCGTGTGCCATCACCACTGACAGGCGTGTGCCATCACCACTGGCCCCTCAGGAGGATTTGCTTCCAGTCTTTCCCATGCGCAGTGGCCTGAACCTGAAGAGGCGGAGCCAGGGCATCCGGCACTGCAGACTAAATGACGCCCATAAAGTCACAAAAGACCAATAGCATGAACAGAGGGTCACGGTGCCCACAGTGCCGACTTCACAGCTGCTGGCATGAAGCCAGGGAACACTGGGGTGCAGCTCAAGGCGCAGCGTCCTGCACCCAGCCCCAGGCACACACGTGTGGCCCCGTGGAAACCTTCCTAGGGCAGACACTGTGGTGCTTCAGATCTAAAGTATCGCCGGGAGTCAGGAATAGACCAGACTGTGAGCACCCGTTCTGGCCGCAAGCACCCAGGGACTGTCGAGGACCGGCGCCCACACAGCTGCCCCCCTGCCACACCCTGTGGTCAAGGGGGTCCTGTCTGGGAGCCAGAAGACCACACGCCTCATGGATCCCCTCAAACCCTGAGTCCAAGTATGCATCTTCCGCTTGGGATCAAAGGTGTCTGGCAGGAGTGTGCCCAGCTGAGACACTGCTGCACACTGAATCCAGGACTCTGGAACCTGGGACCTGGGACCTAGGACCCAGTGCATGCGCTATACACCGGGCCAACCTACCTCGCAGCTCAGGAGATGAGAACAAGAAAGTGGGCCTGGTCCCCTTCAGGGCCCAATGGGCACTGCACAGGTACAGGAGTATGCAGCAGTCCATGGCTGAAGTTCTGAGGCCCAGGGACCCAGGTCCCTTTCTGAGGGCAGCCCCAGCCTCGGGGCCCTGAGCAGTGATGCAGGGTGCAGGCGCTGCAGAGACCCCAGGAGGCTGGCACAGCCCCTGACGGGGACAGTGGAGCCACAGAGCCAGGGTCCCCCAGGGGCAAGCTGTGCCCCCACCTTCCCGCAGGGAGCATTCGCTCTCCTCCTGCAGCAATGCAACTTCCTCCAGGGCTGCGCAGTGACGTGCAGGTCTTGGTCCCCACCCGAGGGCCACCCTGCATGCCTTAAGGCTCTGCTGGGTGGACACTGAGGCGGCTGTCTATGCGCTAGGTGACAGCCCCCACCTCGACAGCTCTGTGCCTGCACCCTGACCCTTAAGAGGGCCAGCGGGGCCCACCTGCACGTGGCCAAAGCGCCACCATTGCTCCCCACCTCACTCTGCTTTGTCCCCACAGCTGGCAAGAGCAGAAATCCTGACCCAGCCACCAATGGGTGACGCCTGCCCGGGGTGGCCGGCAGCCAGGGTCCTCCATGCATGGTGGATCTCACGGCTGCTGGGTCACGTGCTAGCAGGACTATTCCTGGGGACGGAAACTGCCTGCTGCTGGGGAAAAGTGCTCAGGAATTCTCCAGCCGGGACAGACGGGTGCAGCCCCATGGGGAGCTGTTGGAGGCACGGAACACAGGCGTGGCGGTGTGTGCAGGCCCCCAGCTCTCTGGAAGCTGAGGCAACAGGGTTACCACAAATCCAGGGCAGCCCGGCCTGCAAGGCCAGACCCTGTGTCCAAAAGGAAAAAACCAAGCAGACACCACGGCTGCCTGTCCCACGAGGCTGGGAGACGCCCCAAGGCACTACGGTTTTAACATTTGTGTCCCTCCAAATTTTAGGGGTGGGGGTAGGGCAGTAACAGCATATGATTAACGTCAGCAAGAAAACCTAAGGGACCCAGGACGTAGCTAGTGGTGGAGCACTTGCCCTGCACACCTGACACCCCGAGTTCTACCCCCTCACGTAGCAAAAAAACTACTTTTTAAAATCTTTCTGAGACAGGGTCTCGCTATGCAGTCCAGGCTCTTCTTGAGCCCACTCTGTAGCCCAGGCTGGTCTCTAACTTGCAAGGACTCTCCTGCCTCAGCCTCCCGAGTGCTGGGACCACAGGCTATGCCACCACACCCGGCTCCACACAACAAAACATTACACACACACCTTTGTCTTCTTCGTGGGGGCAGCAGGGGTGAAACCCCCGGGGCTGGCAGATGCCAGTGAGCCCTCCAGCTCGAACTCCACGCCCACTTGCCCGCCCACCCGCACAGATTCCTAGGCTGAAACTCGAGTCCAGCACAGGGCCTGGGGCAGGGTGAGTCCGAGCGAGTGCTCCGTGCCCCTCACACTGACCGGCGGAGTGCCTATGGGCCTCACGGTTCCGTGGGGACTGGAGGCCCAGCCTTAGGGTCAGAGCTCACCTGACACAGAGGCGCTGGGTGCTGTGCTCAGCACCCAGAGAGGGGGAAACAGCCTTAAGCCTGCAGGACAGAGCAGGCCTACAATCCCAGCACTTGGGGAGGCTGAGGCAGGAGGAGGCCTTCACATCTGAGAATCTGGCAGGGGTTGTCTCAACCCCTCCCCCCAAAAAACAAGAGGGGTCTGGGACACAGCTCAGCGCTACAGTGCCCTTGGATTTTTACCCCCAGCACTGTCCCTACCCCCTCAAAAACAAAAGCCCCTTCCCCACTTTCTGTTCAAAAATCAGGTGGTGTGTGGCAGTCTGTAACTGCAGCTCAAGGGGACTTCAGTTCCTAGCTGGCGTTGGCATGGAGGGCCACATCCTGCCACTGGAAGGGCCTTCTAAGGCTGTGCACGTTAGGGCTGCAGCTCAGCCACACAGCGCCTACCTGGAAAGCACAAAGTCCTGAGTTCGATTCCTAGTGCCAAAAAAACCTCAAAAATCAAAAGCCAAGACCAGACAAGGCAGCTGCCCCTGTGGGCAGCCCCAAGCGTCCTGCTGTGAGATCACAGGACTCGCCTAGCACAGAGGGGAGGCCAGCGGCTGGGACTCTTCAACCTCCAGCAATGGGGGCCTCCGCTGCCACCTGGCATCTCCCCACTCCCTCTCAGCTGTCCCCTGGGAGTCACAGCGGCACAAGACCCTGCTGGGGAGGTCTCCCCAGCCTCCCTGCACCCCACCTCCCCCACGAATGTGGGGCCCCCACTGCCTTGGCACCCTCATAGAGCTGCATGCTGGTCAGCCCCAAAGACAGGGCAGGGGGATGAGCCACAAGTGCAAAGGTCCTGAGGTGGTGCCATGCAGGAGATGGAGGAACAGGGCAAGGGTGGTTTGCTGGAGACTGGGTGCTGAGACACGCTGAGCACATGCAGACCCTGGGCACCCGTGGAGGGAGCCAGAACCTCCAGGCCGTCAAGGTTCACAGGTAGGCACAAAGCCCGCCTGTCCCTCCACAAACTCCTGTCCAGCTGACCTGGAGACCTGGCGCAATGTCCACAGTGACAGCCCAGCAGTGAGGAGCCCACGAGTAGCACACGCTGCCCAGTGGTCTCCCAGACACACCCTCCTTGGGGGGCTGCAGCCCCTTATAGAGCTTCCCTCCTGAAGAGTGCCAGCCCCTGGGCTCTCCCCAGGGCAAGAAGGACTGCTCAGCCTCTGCTTTCTCTCAAGATCTCACAGGTTTTGTGAGATAAAGAGGCAGAAGTCCCCAAGGGTCCTTGAGCTGTGCCTTAGCAGCAGTGTCCTATCTGTCACTCGTGGCTGCCCCCAAGGGCAGCCCTCACAGTAAACACAGCATGGAGGTGCTCGGACCCTTCTCTGTGGCAGGGCTGCTGTGCTGCCCTGAGCTGCAGTGCTCCCCCGGTCCTTGGCCCCCTGGGTGGCAGTACCCCCACACGACCTGTGACAACTGCAGAGGGTCCCCAGACTCTGCAAGTGTCTCTGGAGGGGGCAGGCTTGCCCTGGAGAACACTGCCGGACAGACGTGCATGGTGGTACACACCTGTAATCCTAGCACTCAAGAGGCTGAGGAGGATTGCCACAAAGGTCGTGCAGGTTTACAAAGTGAGTTCAAGACCAACTACACTAGGCATGGTGGCACATGCCTGTAGTCCCAGCTCTCTGGAGGCTGACATAGGAAGATCAAGAGCTGCAGGCCAGCCTGAGCTACACGGGGAGTTCAAGGCCAGGAAGGGCAGCAAGGACAGCTCAAGCCTCTGCTTTCTCTCAAGACCTCACAGGTTTTGTGAGATAAAGGGGCAGAAGTCCCCAAGGGTCCCTGAGCTGTGCCTTTGCAGCAGTAATGGTCACCCTGAGGTCATTGAGCAAGAAAAAAAAAAAAGACAAACTATGCCACGGGCCCTGCCTGCCTGCTCACTCCAACCAACAACCCCACGCAAAGCAATGGGGTCCAGGTCTTCCGGGACACCGAGCTGTGACACAGCGAGTCCCACGGGCCCAGACCAAGGCCCAAGGGCTCTCAGGGAACAAGCCCAGGAGGCAAGTGGCTGCCTCCACTTGCTCAGAGAAAGGGGAGCTTGGGTCTCCTGCACAGCGAAGGGAGACGGCCCTGGGGCTGCTGCCCAGGCACAGCTCAGGGGTCCCACGGGGCCTGGCTACCAACTCCAAACTCTGGGCTAGATGTCACCTGGCAACACCCAGACTTTTCTGAACCCCCACCTGGAGAGAGCTGATCTGTCCGGAGAGGATCAAATCCCAGACCTCTTTGAAGCTGGCCTCAGCGCCTGCCCGGCTCCCTGCACTGTAAAGGACCCTGGCCATGGGCCAGGGCCGGAATGTCTGGGGGGGGCGGGGGCTCGGCCCTCGCAGAGACAGCGCCAAAAAGAGACTGGGCTCCAGGGCACCCCTGGCTGCTTCCCTCCAGGAGACAGAAAGTTTCAGGCCCTTAGTGGGAGCCTGGCACCAGATCAACAAAAGCTGCGGGCAGGCGGCCCTGCCCAGCCTCCCCTCCCCCGCGCCGCTCTTATTATCCGTCCCAGGCCTTCTCGGAAGCTTTCTCTGACCACCGGACCGAGAGGGATCTCTCCACCCCGCGGGCCCCTTGGGGTCCCCTCTCTGGTTATGCTGCCGAATCCTTTCCGACTCTGGGCCACCTGCGCCTCCCGGGACGGTTCCTTGTCTGAGGCGAGTCACCTGCAGCAGGGCCCAAGTCTCTAGAGAGCTGGCTGCTCCCCCAGCTCCTGGCGGGCTGGGAAGCAGTAGGGGTTCAGCTGTTTCCACAGGCACGTGGGGACACCCTTGCCCCAAGGTGCGTCCACTCCCAGGACCTGTTTCAGCTCCAGGCAGAGGCCCTGCCTGACACCTCCTCCGTGTCAGGCCCAGCACTCGTCCATCACTGAGCATCCATCTCTGAGCATTTCAGCAGGAAATATCGATCCCTGCCCCATCAGGCAGGAAATGAGGTGTTAACACCTACAGGACATAGCTCAAGGCAAGAGGCTGAGGAAACAGGTGCAAAGGCCCTGAGGTAACACTCAGAGCTGGCTGGTCCTATAGGGATAGGCTTGGTGAGAGGCTCCAGACCCCAAAGCCACGTCACCCTCAGCAGCAGAGGACAGACAGACACACAGCAGATACAGAGCTGTTTCTGGGGAGGGGGGCAGGCAGGACTCCTGCACCCCTCCCAGAATGTGTGGCTAGCCAGGGCAGGGAGAAGGGACCAAGCTGGCAGTGGTAAGGGTCCCAGGAACCACAGGGGACACAAGGAAATCAGATGGATAAACCAGGTGATACCACTTAACCCCGCAATTTGAGGCTCCTGGGAGGACCCAAGGTCCCCAGGCCAAGACTCCTGGACACCCTGGCAACCGGCCCCAGTTAGTCCACTGGGAGTAGCAACAGCTGGGGCAGCTGGGCAAGGAACCTGCGTGGGGAACACACAGCCTAGACACACAGAGCAAAGTCCTGCTCTGCAGCCAGCAACCTCCCTCTCTGTCGCCAAGACCCCTGACCTCTGGGCTCTCAGGAGAACGGGGACAAAGGTGACCAGTCTGAAAGGAAACTTCGCCCCTTGGGGCTCCGTCTGCAAAGGGACTGAGGCGCCCCTAGGGACACTGGAAGGCTCGGGTGGCGTGGACAACAGGGAGCTCCTCCCCTCACACCTGTGGGAGGCCAATCAACCCCAAATGGGCCACTCTCTAACCGCGAGTCACAGCAGGGCCACACCCCCTCAGCTTTTCCTTCTGCACCACACTGAGGCCCTTAACAGGACCAGGTGACCCTAAGCAATCTGTGAGCTCAGCCCTGGACCCGGCCCTAGAGGAGCCCAAGGGGACCAGGAGCCCCCCCCCCAGGCCTCCCCAGGAGGAAGCGCGTGCTTTCATCCCTGTAACCTCCGCGCTGTGACCTGCCTTCACCCCACCAAGGCACAACCAGCAAACTTCAGTCACTCGCCGCACTGGTCCCTCACTGCTGGGGAGGACGTGGAGGGAACTCAGGCTCTGGGACTACCCTAGAATACATACAACAAGGGATAAGAGTACCCTACACTCGTTCCGAAGAATGCAGGACCCCCGCCGCATCTCGGAATGCGGCACCCGGGCCCCTCTCCGCAGGGCACCGGGCGGCGGCGGGGGCGGGGCGGGCGAAGACCACCCACGTGGTAAACAAGCAGCCCGCGAGAGGCGCCGGCTCCAGACCTGGTCAGCCGCTGCCCACACCGACGCCCGCCCGCTGGCCTGCGCCTCCGAGCGCCTTTGGGGACGAGGAGTGGGAAAAACAGAGGAAACCCCCGGTCCGGTCTGCCACCGCCCTCCGGTCACACTCGTTTTTCCTGACCTGCTCCTGCACGCAGACCGGCCGGCCAGCCGGCCGGCCTCGACCAAGGGGCTCGGCCCTCCCCGCAGCGCCCGGGTTCCTCCCGCCGCCCCTTCCCTTACCTGAGGACCCCCAGGACCCCGGGGCCTCACCAATCTCTGACCTCGTGTGACCCGCCCCCCGCCCGTGCGCACTCGCACTCGCATCCCCGGGACCGCCGATCGGCCCCCGCCCCACTTCCGGGGCCGCTCCCCGGCCGCCCCCGGGGTAACCCGAGCCGCCCCGCCCCCCCCCCCGACCCCCCCCCCGCC
>PVLA01005292.1:0-40572 GCA_004027455.1 Hydrochoerus hydrochaeris | reverse complement strand
GCTCGGCCCGGCCCTCCCGCCTCGACTCCTGACAGCCGCCGGCCACCCCAGCGGGGCGAGGAGGCCGGAACCGGGCCTGCGCCGGGTCGCCTCACCTGCGCCGTGGCCGCGCTCCGGGGGCTCCCGGCGGGCTCCGCAGCGGCAGCTGGGGCTGGGCCTGCGCCCGGGGCCTCGGCCTCCGCCTCCGCGGCCTCCGCCTCAGCAACAGCCCCAGCCGCGGCGGCCATTCATTGTGGGCCAGGCCGCTGCAGCCGAGCGCCGAGCAAGAGCACGCCGCGCCGCAGTCGCAGCCGGGCCGGAAAGAGACGGCCGAGGCCCCGCCTACGCACCGCCCCCTGGGCCCTGCCCCCAGGCCCAGCCAGCCGAGCTCCGAGCACGACCCAGCTTACCGCCTCCGGCTCCTCCCTCCTGCGCCCCCTCGGGGTCCTGGCCAGTACAGTACCTTGGTTTTGCAGACTAACTGGCTCGAATTCCTGTCCCTCCATCTTCTAGTCCCACGACCTTGGGCCAAGTCGCTGTGCCTTCCCGAACTTTAGTTTCCTGTGGAATAAAAACAGTAATGATGCTGTATGTATTGCACCAGGCAGTTTTGCAGCTCTTTGTGGGAAGTAGCCAGTTGCACAGAGAGATAGGCAACTTGCTCGAGATCACACAGCAAGGAAACGATGAAGGGTACCCAGATATAAACGCAGGATTTAAAAACCACGATAAAAACAAGGACTTTTAGGATATTACGCGATGCCAGTTTTACCTAGCGTTGTACCTGCAGCAACTCATTTAATGTTCGCAACCCGTAACACGTTAAAAAGTTCCGCCCATTTTCCAAAAGGAGAAACTTGAGTTACGAGCAAATAACAAGGATCGACGGAACCACGCGACTGGGGGTTACCTTGTCCTGCCTTCGCGCCCTGGATAGGAGCTAGTGAGCGGCTTCTGTGCTGGAACCGCTGCTCTGCACACCCCCTAGACATTCTGTCGTCTAATTTTTGTTCACCTTTGGAGGCTACGACTCTGTTTTAACAGGTAGGGAAAGTGAGGGCCCGAAAGTGTAAAAAGCTTGCCCAGACCATGTGGTGGGGGATAGGATTCAAGCTCAGAATCTGACTCCAGACTGTTTTATTGTTGCAGGGGATTTTGAAATGATGTGTACACAGCACCCAGCAGCGGTCCTCCGCTTACTGCCCCTTTTCTGAGCCACACGATCCTCTGCCATGAAATAGAACTAAGGATGTGTGTCCTTCGAGAACTACAGTATTTTAAGGCCACACGCACAGGATACGCAGCGCGCTCCTTTTGATTACTGTCGCCCACCGTCAGTCGCGTCATTGATTGGCTAAATCCTGTCACGTGACCCTCTGCCAACATGGCGGCGCCCAGGTCCTATCCGAGAAACGTTCACCGAGAGTGATTTGGTTCTCAGTGAGAAGGTGAGCGGAGCCTGGGTAGTTCCGGGAGGAATGTGGACAGGTGGCGGGTCCCGCCCCGGGACTTCCGGCTTCGGAGGGGGCCGTGCTACAGAAAACGCAGAGTACAGGTTTCCCGAGCCCGCCAGGTTTACTTAGTCCCTGCTTTATAGATGTGTGGGCCGCGCCGCTCCGGGATGCAGCGGTCTGAGCCTCCTTCTCCACCCTCCTCGGCCCCTTGAATAGTTTGGCGGGCAGAGGCGTCCGCGGATGTCCCACGCGAGGACCGTTCTGTGGCTACGCCTCACCCTCCGCCCTGCTCGAAGCGTCTCTAGAACCCGGTTTACGGAGGGGCAGCGCAAAGGACCGCGGAGCCTGGGAGCGATGGAGAACGGCGGTGGGCCCCGCGGGGAAGAGCGCCCACCTGCGGCCCAGGAGACGCTGGTCACCGAGGGCGCCGCCAAGATCGTCTTCCCCAGCGCCAACGAAGTCTTCTACAATCCAGTGCAGGAGTTCAATCGGGACCTGACGTAAGGAAGGGTCAGGGGTCAGCCGGGCAGAGGGGAGCAGGTCCGTTTTACTGACGCTCGAGTTGCAAAGAATTGTGTTCATTTCATTGCCGGCAGCTTGAAAAACGGAAGGGCTTAGCCCCAAAGCTCCATCTTGGGGATGGGGGTGTTAGGAGGACGGAGGGCTTTGTCGGGAAGGAAAGAAGGAACAGGCCAGGAAAGGTACTTACTCAGTAGGGTCCTAGACTTCCAGGCCTTTCTCCTGTTCACTGGGGTACATCACGATGGACTTTGACCTCCTGGGGCTAGATCCTGGAGTTCTTTCTAAACAGGCGTTGCTTTTGCGAGTTATGCTCTCAGATATCCTGATCTTTGTGTGAGGGAATGGATAGAATTAAAAGGAGTTACAAAGGTCATCAAATGTTCCGAATCCTGTCAGTCTGAAGGTAGATTTTTTGCATTTAACTTCTTAACGAGGTAGGAGGGGCAGCTCTTTAGAATTTCTGTTGCCGGGTTGTGGGGGCAGGGAGGGTCAGGGTGAGGTCACAACCTCGAGCTAGGGCGTCGGGAGTACCCTGGCGGAGAACTCCAAGAGAGCAGACCTGTCATGAGGGCTGCAGGCTCACGGCTGTCTCCTGCCAGGTGTGCCGTGATCACCGAGTTTGCTCGAATGCAGCTGGGCGCCAAAGGAATCCAGAGTAAGTGGAGAGCGGGCTTCTGGGGAGGGAAAATCAACCAAACTCTCTCTGCACTGCCCCCTGCCCCCTCAGGCACACCCACAGCCTTTGCTCCTTTAACCTTATCCCTGGGGTTCTGGGAAAGACTTTGTTGCAATTTCTGTGTTCTGAAGATGGGGTGGGGGGCGTTGATATCCCCTGACTTGTGTCTCTGATGGCTGCAGTCAAGGTGCCAGGGGAGGAGGACATCCAGAAGGTAGTTGTGGACTTGTCAGAGCAAGAGAAGGAAAAGGTTGAACCAAAAGATGGTGAAAACCTGGTCCCTGGAGACCAACCTCCAATAGCCACTGTCGGGAAGATCTGCCAGGTGAGGCCTCGGGTGGAGGAGGTGGCAGTGCTGGAACCCAGCCAGTGAGAAGGGAGAGAGGGCTCCCGGAGTAGCAAGAGGGAAATCGTGGGGGGACTCTCAGGCCCGGAAGGGGACAGGGGCGTGGATCTAAGCAGTATCCTTGCTTACTCCCACAGGAAGGCCTGCGGGTGCTTGAGGGCCTGGCAGCTTCTGGCCTCAGGTCCATTCGCTTTGCCCGAGAGGTGCCCGGGCTGCAGTCTGTGGTTGCCAATGACGCCTCTGCCCGAGCCGTGGAGCTCATGGGCCGCAACGTGCAGCTCAATGACGTGGCCCACCTGGTCCAGCCCAGCCAGGCTGATGCCCGGTAAGTTCCAGGCAGCCCCCGTTCCCCCTGCCCGGTGATGGAAGCCGCAGGTTAAGGCTGCCAGGGCAAATTCTGGCTGTCTCAAAATACAACCTTGGGAGACTGGCTTTCCCTTTGGGACCCTAACTGCCTTGTATGTCAGAGAGCAATAGTTTTATAGGAGTCACAGTGATTTTTTTTTTTTTTTTTTTTTTTTAAAGACAGGTTCTTGCTATGCATTTCAGGCTGGCCTTGAGCTCACTTTGTAGTCCAGGCTGCTGGTCTGGAATTTGCAACCATCCTCCTGCCTTAGCCTCCTGAGTGCTGGGATGATAGGCATGTGCCACCATGCCTAGCTGTCGCAGTCATACTTAAATAATAGATCAAAATTTGTGGAATTGTGGGTAAAATTGTGAATAAAGGTTTATCTATTAAATAATAGATTAAAATATGTGGATAAAAATTGATGGAAATAAGTATAGTCAAGACAGAGACATATTCTGAGAAGTGTCTCCATCCATAGTTTTTTTTTTTGAAACAGGCCCTTGAACTCGCTTATGTAGACCAGACTGGCCTTGTAATGTGCTCCTGGGGTTCTGCTTTGGACTTTTCTGTCGTTTTCAAATTATTTGTATTTCAAGGGATTGAACCTGGGGCCTTTGCACTGAGGTACACACCAAGCCCCTGTTTTGTTGTTGTTTTTTAATTTTTTTATTTTGAGAAGATTTTGTGAAGTCACCAAGTTGCCATGGCAACTTGAACTTGTGACCCTCCTGCCTCACCTTCCCAGAGTGCTGGGGCTGCAGGTGGGGACTGCTGTGTCCCCACTTTTTTTTTTTTTTTTTTTGCAAGAGGAAAAAAAAAACCCAAAATTTCAAAACAAAGTAATAGGAGGATAACAGTGGTTAATACATTGAGTATTGTATCTTTATTCACTCAGAGTACAAGATATAGGTGTTTAATTTTTTAAACAATATTAGCACAAACCTTTCTTTTTAACTATCCTGACTTGTGTATATATATATTTCTATATATATACATGTTTTTACCTGCTCTGTTGTTTTCTCCTTTCCTCCATCCCAGGTTCTCTTTTGATCAATGTCTTCCCATTTTACAATACCTGTTGTACACTTCTGATTTTACTTACTCTTTCAGTTTTTCACACTGGGGAAACAGTACGATGTTTACAAATGTGGGTCTGATTTAGTTCACTTATGACTGTGGTCTCAAGTTGCCTCCATTTACCTATAAAAGTCTCTGGTTTATCCTTCTTTATGGCTGAGTAGTACTCTATTGTGTAAAAGTACCACATCTTTTTTTTTCCATTCCTCAGTTGATGGGCACTTAGGTGGTTTCCAAGATCTGGCTATTACAAATTGTGCTGCTATAAACATGGGTGCACATATATCACTGTGGTATGATGTTTTTGTTTTGTTTTTGTATTTTATCTTTACATAGTTTATTTATAGGAGTATTTTCCTATATATGTAACATCACATTGTACCTGCACATGTGATTAATGTAAATACCAGGGGCAAAGAGGGGAAGAAGTATGGGTCCAGCAGCTGCGAGAAGCAGCAGTAAGAGTTGTCCTCTGTGACGAGACAATTGCAGTTGTATGGTGTCTGATGGGGTGAAAGGAAAGGGACCCGGCCTCTCTTGGTGTTTTGATTCTTCTGGGAAGATTCCCGGAAGGGGAATAGCTGGGTCCAGCGGGACCTTCGAACCTAGTTTTCTGAGGAATCTCCATACTGATTTCCACCGTGGCTGCCCCAGCCCACACTCTCCCCACAGTGGAGCAGGTTCCTGAATCCCCCACAGCCCCTCCAGCATTTGTCATCCTTGATTTCTTGATCCTGGACATTCTTCCTGGGGTGAGGTGGAATCTCAGTGCTGTTTTCATTTGCATCTTTCCAGTGACCAGTGATGCTGAACATTTTTTTCACACATTTATTTGCTATTTCTATTTCTTCATCTGAGAAGTGTGTGATGGCTTTTATTGAACTCACAACTTTGCACTTGCCAGGCAGGCGCTTATGCTGCTGAGCCAAATCCCCAGCCAAATCTGGGAGGTCACGGAGCCAGGGATACAGCTCAGCGACACAAGCACCTGCCTGGCAAGCACAGGGTCCTGAGTTCAATTCCTGGTACTGAGAAAAAAGTAGTAAATCTGGGAGGACTGATTTTTTTGTGTTTTTTTCTGTTCTTGATAGTAATCCTTTGTCTGAGGAACAGCTGGCAAACATTTTCTCCCACATGGTAGGTTGTCTCTTCACTCTGTTGGTGGATTCTCTTGCTATTCAAAAACTTTTCAGTAGGGTGAGATTCCAGTTGTTGATTCTTTGTGATAGTTCCTGTGCAATCGGGGTTTTGTTCATAAAGTCTTTGCCTACAGCAGTGTCTTCAAGAGTTTTACCTATTGTGTCTTCTAGCAGATTTAATGTTTCTGTTTTAATATTAAGATCTTTAAACCATTCTGATTTTAGCTTAGTGCACGGTGAAAGACATGGGTCCAACTTTAACCTTCAGCATGTGTAGAGCCAGTTTCCCAGCACCATTTAGTAAAGACCATCTTTCCTCCAGTGAATGCGTTTGGCACCTTAGTCAAAAATAAGGAGGCCGAGTGTGTCTGCAGTTGTTTCTGCTTCTTCTAATCTGTCCCATTGATCTTTGGGTCTGTTGTTGTTTTGGTGTTTTGTTTTCTTTTGTTTTGGGTACTAGGAATTGAACTCAGGACCTTGTGCTTGCCAGGCAGGCACTTTTTTGTTTGTTTGTTTCCGTCTTTTTTTTGTTGTTTTGAGACTGGGTCTCACTATGCAGTTCAGGCTGGCCTTGAGCTCACTTTGTAGCCCAGGCTGGTCTTGAACTTGCAATGATCCTCCTGCCTCAGCCTCCTGAGTGCTGGGATTACAGGTATGCGCCACCACGCCTGGCTCAGGCTGGCACTTTTACTACTGAGCTAAATTCCCAGCCCTTATCACAGTAGCTGCATAGTATAATGTCAAGTCAGCGGTTGTGATGCCCTGCCTTGTCTTTGTTGCCCAGGACTACCTTTGCTTCTCTGGGTCTCTTCTGGTTCCACATGAATTTTAGGGTTGTTTTCTCTAATTCTGTGAGATGTGCTGTTGGGATTTCGATCGGAATCAAACTGAATCTGTGTAACAGTTTTGGAAGTTTGGCCATTTCCACTGTATTGGTTCTTCCTACCCAAGAGCTCAGGATGTCTCTCGATTTTCTAATACCCTGTTCAATCTCCTTTTTCAGAGCACCAGAGTTGTTAATGTAGAGGTCTTTTACATCCTTCGTTAGATTGATTCCTATTTATTTTCTTTCTTTTTTTTGATGCTATTGTGAAAGATGTCGTTTCCCTGATTTCTCTCTCACCAGGTCAGTTTTTTATTGCAAAAGCTCCTGGGGCTCTTGGGATGGAGCCAAAGGCCTCACGCACACCAGGCGGGCACTGTGCTGCTGAGCTGCATCTCCAAGCCTGGACGCAGCTTGGCGCGTTCTTTGTGTTCCTCCCAGGGAGGCCCGTGTCCATCCTGTCCCGTGTGCCGGGCACCAGCCTCCCTGTGTGGTGCTGGTCAGTAATGGGGCTCACACCCCACTGTTTTGTGTTTCCTCTTGAACTCACTGTGTAGCCCAGGCTGGCCTCTAACTCACAGCGATCCTCCTGCCTCAGCCTCCTGAGTGCTAGGATGACAGGCCAGTGCCACCATGCCTGGCTTTTTGTTTGTTTGTTTGTTTGTTTGTTTGTTTTGGAAATGAGTATCACTAGGTAGCTCAGGCTGGCCTGGAACTCTGTGTGTAGTCCTGTAGTCCAGGCTGACTTCAAACTTGTACAGCCTACCTCTTTAAGCATCCAAAAGACCAGCTGTATGTCCTGTGTTATTCTAAGCTGTTATCACTGTCAGGGTTCTAGATGGGTCGGCTAAGGTTTTGTGTTTGTTTTTGTTGGTGCTGGGATTGAGCCTCATGCATGCTGGGTAGAGAACTCTACCAAGCTCCAGCACCAGCCCTTTCCTCTTCCTCTTTTTTTTTTTTTTATTTTTTTTATTTATTTTTTTTTAAAGACAGTCTCTGAGTTCCCTGGCTGGCCACACACTTGGCACTTTCTCTGCTGTAACCTTCCGATTAGCACAAGTGCCTCCCTGGGCTGACCAAGGCCTGTCAAGCAGGTAAAATCATGCAATTAATGAATAGCCACGCAGACATCCTGGCGCAGGCCTGTAATCCCAGCTCTCGGGAGGCTGAAGCAGGGGGATCCCTGCTAGTTCCAGGCCAACCTAAGCTCCATGGTGAAACTCAAGAAAACCAAACCAAAATTTTTAAAAAATCCCACAAAAACAAATGGCCAAGTCAGGACCTGAACCTAAAAAACTGGCCCCTGAGTCCGGAGCCACCACGTCATAGGAACTGGGGCCCAAGGCCCGGGCACTTGGGGCAGGAAGCTGAGGAGCTGCTGTCTCCACCCAGGATGCTGATGTACCAGCACCAGAAGGCGGCAGAGCGCTTCGACGTCATAGACCTGGACCCCTACGGCAGCCCCGCGCCCTTCCTAGACGCGGCCGTGCAGGCCGTGAGCGAAGGAGGTGAGCCCCGGGCTGGGGCAGCTGGTGTCTGGGGGGTGGGGGTCCTCACCGCCTGCCCCTCCCCCAGGGCTGCTCTGTGTCACGTGCACCGACATGGCGGTGCTGGGAGGGAACAGCGGCGAGACGTGCTACAGCAAGTACGGGGCCATGGCCCTCAAGAGCCGTGCCTGCCACGAGATGGTGAGGCCCCTTCCCCTTCCAGGCCCCTAGAGGGCGAGGCACGGGTGCCGGGCCCCTGCAGCCAGGCCTCAGCCACCCTGGGTGAGAGGAAAGGAGCAAGCAGATGGGAATGGACGGTTCTACCATTTTCTAGTATTGCAACACTATTTATTTCTTTATTGTTGAGATAGAGTCTCCCTATGTAGCCCATGCTGACCTCAAACTAGCCGCAGTCCTCCTGCCTCGGCCTCCTAAGTACTGGAATTATAGGCATACACGACCATGCCTGGCCCAACTTTTCAACAATTTAAAAAACTTTTTTTTTTAAATTGCCATGCCGGGGATTGAACTTCAAGATGCTTTACTAGTGAGCTATATCACTGGTCCCTTTTTTATTTTTTGAAACAGGGTCTCAGTAATTTGCCCAGGCTGCCCTCGAACTTCTGGTACTCCTGCCCCACCCTCTTGAGTAGCTGGGGCTGTAGGCTGCTCCTGCCTTTAAAAACAAATTTTGCTAAGCAAAGTCTACTTCTGAGTTGCACCCCTAACCCTTTTGATTTTGCCAAAAAGTCTTGCCAGATTGCCCGTGTTGGCCGCAAGCTCTTAGGCTCAGGCAATCATCTGTCTCAGCCTCCTGAGTAGCTGGAGATGGGGCCAAGCTACTGCTCGTGAATTTTTTTTTTTTTTTTTTTTGAGCCAGGGTCTCACTTTATAGTTCAGGCTGGTCTTGGACTCACAGGGGGCCTCCTGCCTCAGCCTTCCCAGGGCTGGGATTACAGGCATGGGTCACCATCCATGACTTGGGGAAAAAAATTTTTTTGAAGGTGATTTTTGCAGGTCTTGGTTCAAGTCCTAGCTTTGGGAGCGGCTCTAGCAGTTGACTTCCTCTTGGGGGTTTTGATTTTGCCTCCATACAACAGGCTTGTTAGGTCCCTATAAGGACTCTAGACTGGGGCGGCTGTGGGGCTCCTGTTCCTTTTCCTGAAGTTCGCTGTGACTGGTGGTCTGAGAAGTGCCACCTCCTTTGCCGTCCCTGCCCCTGGCGAGAAGGCCCCAACAGATCCACTGTACCCGCTTCCTGCCTTCATATCCCCTGGGGCGGGATTTGGGGTTCTCAGGCCCCTGCGTACAGGGAAGGGTGGTGCCAGAGGAGCAGGTTCAGTTCCCAGGTCTGTGTGTTCTTCAGTCATTTGTGCTTCCTGCAGGGCAACGGAGAGACAGCCTGGTTGGCGTGGCTTGGCTTGGACCACGCAGCCAGGATGCTTGAGGTTGGGCTCTGAACCCAGGGCCTTTACACTGAGCTGCACCTCCAGCTTTTTTTATTTATTTATTTTTAACTTTATTTTTGTCTTTTTGGGACTGGGTCTCGTTGTGCAGTGCAGGCTGGCCTTGAGCTCACTTCATAGCCCAGGCTGGTCTCGAACTTGCAACAGCCTCCCACCTCAGCCTCCCGAGTGCTGGCCTTACAGGAGTGCGCCACCGCACCCGGCTTCTTTTTATTTTTGAGACAGGATCTTGCTAAGTCTCATAAGTGTCCAGGGTGGTGTCAAACTTCTGATCCTCCTGCCTCAGCCTCCCTGAGTGTGGGAATTACAGGCATGCGCCACCACTGCCCCACTCCTAGGTTTTGGTAGGCAGAATCCAAGTGCACACTCAAAGAAAACAGCGTGCTGGCTCCAGACAGGTGTGGGCGGGGGCGGAGGTGGCACCGACGCGGGTCCCCTGCCAGGCCCTGCGGATCGTGCTGCACAGCCTGGACCTCCACGCCAACTGCTACCAGCGCTTCGTGGTGCCGCTGCTCAGCGTCAGCGCCGACTTCTACGTGCGCGTGTTTGTCCGGGTCTTCACTGGCCAGGCCCACGTGAAGGCCTCCGCCAGGTCAGCCCAGGGAGTGGCCGGGCCCTGCCTCGGGAGGGGGCTGGCGGTGGCACCCGGAGCTCACCGCGCCCTCTGCCCGCAGCAAGCAGGCACTCGTGTTTCAGTGCGTGGGCTGCGGCGCCTTCCACCTGCAGCGCCTCGGCCGAGCAGCCGTGGCCCCCAGCGGGCGGTGAGCAGAGGCTGCGGGAGGTGGTGGAGAGGGGCCCTTCCCGGCCGCCCATAACCTGACCGGCCCCGCAGGGTCAAGTTCTCCGCGGCCTGCGGACCCCCGGTAGCTCCCGAGTGTGGGCACTGCGGGCAGCGACACCAGGTAGGCGCAGGTGGCCAGGGCCGGCGCCTCCCCAGGCCCACGTTCGCCCGCTCACCCGCACCGCATGTCCGCAGCTCGGCGGCCCCGTGTGGGCCGAGCCTATCCATGACCTGGACTTCGTGGGACGCGTGCTGGCGGCCGTCAGCGCCAACCCCCGCCGCTTCCACACGGCAGAGCGGATCCAGGGTGTCCTAAGCGTAGTCACCGAGGTAGGGTCGGGAGGGGTGCCGTCTCCGCCCGTCCCTTGTCCCTTCCGGTTGCCCTGTCACACCCTGCGCCCCCCTCAGGAGCTCCCGGACGTGCCCCTGTACTACACCCTGGACCAGCTGAGCAGCACCCTGCACTGCAACACGCCCAGCCTCCTGCAGCTGCGGTGAGCCTGTCTGGAGGAGGGGGCCAAGGCGGGGCACAGCGGACTCCTGATTGGCCTGGGGTGTGGGTGGGTCTGGGGCGGGGCTTCTAGCGGACTCCTGATTGTCCCTGGGCTGGTGCACCTGACACACTTGGGCTAATTGGTGGAGTCGGATAGAGCCTGCATCTGACTGCTGATTGGCCTTAGGCTAGTGTGGGGGGTGGGGTTGTGACTTCTACTTGGCTCCTGATTGACCCTGGTCTGTGGGCGGGGTCTGAACGGGGTGGGCCCACTGGTGACTCCTGATTGGTCCTGGGCTGGTGGGTGGAGTCAGGGGTGGGGCCTGTGTTACTGCTAATTGGCTCTAGGCCTTGGGTGGAGGCCTGTGCCCCAGTCCCCCTGTGTGTCCCTTCCCCCGAGCGCTGGTTTTGAGATCGCTCGTCAGTCTTAGTCTTCCCTTTGAGAGGCACCCTGTCCAGTCCACCTGTGTTACCCACGTCAGCTGGCGTGAGGGTCCACGCCTCCTTTTTACACTCCCTTCTGGTCCCTAGATCTGCTCTTCTCCACGCCGGTTTCCGGGTCTCGCTCTCCCACGCCTGCAGGAACGCGGTGAAGACCGACGCGCCTGCCGAGGCCCTCTGGGACATCATGCGCTGCTGGGTGAGTGCAGGGCCGGCCGGGCAGGCAGGGAGGGCGTGCACGGTCTGAGCCAGGCCCTCCCCGCCAGGAGAAGCAGTGCCCGGTGAAGCGGGAGCGGCTGTCGGAGACCAGCCCCGCCTTCCGCATCCTCGCCGTGGAGCCCAGGTAGGACCCGCTGCTGGGTGCCCTGCCCTGTGCAGCACCCTCGACTCCATCATCCGACCTCAGCAGCATCCCGGGCAGCCCTTTGCTCGGCACCAGGGCCCCCTTCCTCGTGGACACCAGCGTCCTGCCTGGGCCGCCTCAGCCCCCCTCACCTTCTACGCTGCCCTCTGCCCTGCTGGTGCAGGCGCTGGGCGGTGGCACCTCAGGCCCTGCCTTCCTCGAGCAGCCCACCCTCCCCGGCCCCTGTGCCTACACGGCCGGGAGCCAGATGCAGTCGGCTGGGGACAGAGCCCAGCGCCGGGCGTGGCTGGGAAACCCCTGACCCCACGCCGCACCGGCCTTAGCTCACAGGGTTTACCCCAGTGCTGGCTTCTGTCCTCAGCTCTGCCAGAGGAAAGGCCTGTTTTCTTTGCTACCTGTTTCTTTCATGCAGACTTGAAAATGGAAGTGAAAGGTGTCTTATCTTAGAGAGTGAAAGAAGCCCTTTGTGCAGCACAAGTCTGTAACTCCAGCATTTGGAAGCAGAGGCAGGAGGGTTGCAGTTTCAGAGCCAGTCTGGACAACATAGTGAATTCAGAAGACCCTGTCTCAATAGGCAAAAATAAAAAAGGACAGCCCCCTGGACCCAGTACCACAGAAAATGTTTAAAACTAAACCCCAACACAGCTGGGGCGGTGGTGCGTACCTGTAACCTAGCTCTTGGAAGGCTGAGACAGGAGGACCAGCACAGATTCAGTGCCAGCCTGGGCCACCTACCCAAAGAGACGGCGTCTGAGAAAACAGAACTAGGGCCTCATGGCAGTGGCGGCGGCCCTTCCTGGCAGTCGCCCCTGAGTCCCCACCCCCTTTCCCAGGCTGCAGGCCGACTTCACCCTCCGGGAAGATGCCAACCCCAGCTCCCGCCAGCGAGGGCTCAAGCGCTTCCAGGTCAACCCAGAAGCCAACTGGGGTCCCCGGCCCCGCGCCCGGCCAGGGTGAGTGAGGAGCCCTGGTGTGGGGTGCAGTGGGCTCAAGGCTAGATGTGGTCCCAGGGTCTGCTCTGTGTGCAGGGCCCAGGACGCAGGCCGAGTTGAGGAGAAACATGGCGGGCAGCGGCAGAAGCGGAAGGCGCGGGCCAAGGACCCAGCCCAGCAGGCCGCTCGCCTCAAGACATTCCCTTGCAAAAGGTTCAAGGAGGTAAGGCCACCATGGTCCCCACGACAAAACACAAGGGCTGTTCCCATGGGTGGGCAGGCCTTGGACAGCCCCGCCGGGCCATGAGGGCCTCATACTCCCGTCCTCCGCAGGGCACCTGTGAGCAGGGAGACCAGTGCTGCTACTCCCACGGGGAGCCCACACCACCAGCCGCTGCCACCGCAGATGGAGCAGAGACTTCGGACCAGAGCTCAGAGGGCGTGGGGCCACCCACCACTGGGCCAAGTGTAGACTGAGCCAATAAAGAGATGTGAGACTGTGTCTTGCTATATAGCTCATCCTGCCTGGAATGCATAGGAACCCTCCTGTCTCAGCCTTCTGATTGGCCGGAATTATAGATATGCACGCATTACACTCCCAACAGTGACCGTGGTTCGCAGTGGGGCCTCGGGCTGCCTGGCTGCAGGACCCCTCCCGCCTGTTTCGCCTCTCCTGAAAGCTCCCCACTCTGCTCATCCTGGCCTTTCAGACCCCGCCCGTTGACGGGAGAGCCGGGTGCTGGCCATCGCCAAGGTCCCGCTGTAGTTCTGGGAGTGGCCACTGGGCAGCATCTGGTGCGCCTGCACCCTGGGCTCCTCCCCCGCCGCTTCCCCCCAGCCCGGACCCCGAGTGTCCGCCGGCTGCCTGGTTTCTTCAGCCCAGCTCTCCCAGGGCACAACAGCGGAAGCGGGACCGGAACCAGGCGCCCTGTGCATCCGCTCCGGGCCAGGTGCTTCCTGCCCTGCAGCCAAGGGCAGCGCACACGCCAGGGACCCCGCGGGCTGCCGCCTGAACCCCAGCGAGGGGAAGCCGCTCCCCCTGCCCAGAGCTGGGAGCCTGGCCTGGACCCGACAGGAGCCCCCTTTATTGCCCGTCCTGGGGTGTGGGCTGGTGCTGGGGCAGGCAGGTCCAAGACCCCCCTCCTGGTACGGGGGGGATGTCTGCGGGGCACAGCGCGAGGGGCGGTGGCCTCGCTGTGCCTGGGTAGGGGTCAGCCCGCCTCGAACTGCTGGTGCCTGCAGGGGCGCAGTAGGTCACTACCAAGGGGGGTTTGTGGGTGGGCTTGGTGCCGCAGGGCTGTAATCCCAGCCCTTGGGAGCCTGAGGCAGCAGGATCTCCAAGGGTTCGAGACCAACCTGGGCTACATACTGAGAGTCAAAATCAATAAAGAGTTGGGGGCCCGTAGTTCCAGAACCCCGGGGACCTTTGTAGCAGCCATTGGAAGGCCCCAAGGAAACGGACCCAGCAGCCCTGCCATACACCTTCCTGGGTCTGCACACGGGTGGCGGGAGCCCCACGCTGGGGCGGGGTGGAAGAGAAGCGGGAGGGCCCGTGTAAAAAGAGGAACCGGGCAGGGTGCTAGGGGACCCGGGTCACGCGGCCCCGCGGCCGGAAAGGCTCCCTCCCGCTGCGGCGCACAGACACCCAGGGGCGGACGCCTGCAAGGCCGGGCCTCGCTGCCTCGGTTTCCCTGCGCGCAAGGCAGCGCCTCCGCAGGTGGGGGCGGCCGGGCTGGGCGGGGCGCGCCGAGGTCCCCGCCCGCCGGCTTCCTCCGGGGTCAGCGCGGTTCCTTATCGCGCGCGCCAGGCGGCCCTGCCGGGCGCTTATCTGCGCGGCCCAGCAACCTCCGGCCGCCGGGCCGGGCCGGGAAGGAGGAAACCGGGCCGCCGGGCGGGGAGGGGCGGGCGGCCGGGCTGCGCACTTCCACGGGGCCCGGAGCGCAGGGCCGAGCGCGGCCCAGGGGCAGAGCCGGGCGCACCAGGCTGCAGACTGGGTAGGAGGGCCCGGCCGGGCCGCCCCCGCTTCCGCGTCCGTCTGTCCGTCCGTGCATTCATTCATTCATTCATTCATAAGCCGGGACAGTTCCGGAGGCCCAGGCTTCTCCCGCAGCTGCAGAGGACGGGCCCGAGGGGGCCGGAGCCCCACAGCTTGTGAGTCACCCCGAGCCTGGAACCCAGCAAAGGGGCTGTTCAGGCAGGGTGGCTGGGTGGGTCCTGGGCCAGCCTTTGGACCCCAGCGTCCAGCGTGGGGTCACAGGGCTAGTAAGGGGGGCACCTCCAGCGTGGGGGAGGGGGCCAGGGCCGGGACCCGGCCGGGGCCAGACCTGGAGGTGAGGGGAAGAGCCCCAGTCGCAGTGCATAGCAAGGCCCCAGCCTGGGGAGACAGGGTTGGGGCGCTGGAGGGTGTCCAAGGCCACATGGCAGCTGGGCGTCAGTGAGGGCCAAAGGGCCAGGTGTGGTGGTACACACCTGTCGTCCCAGGCCTTGGGAGGCTGATGGGTTTGAGGCCAGCCTGGGCTGTATATTAAGTTCAAGGTCAACCTGAATTACACAGCAAGACCCTGTCTGGAAAAGAAAGAAAGAAAGAAAGCAAAAGAGGGAGAAAGAGAGAGCAGGGTCTCGGGGTCAGAAACAGATCAGAGGGTTTATAGGTCAATGACCCGGGGTCAGAGGGCACCAAGGTGCCTCAGAGCTGCCCAGCAGGCCCCTGCCCTGCTGGGGGACCCCTCCATATGGTAGCCTCCAGCTGAGTCTGGACTCCCCGGCTCTTCCCTTCTCCCCCTTCCGCATGGGGAGATGGCACCGGCGTCCGCCCACCTGGCCGCCTTCTCCCTGACAGGTGAGCGCCCCGCTGACCTCGGGCCCATGTGCCCGCCCCAGGCCCAGGCAGAACTGGGCCCCACCATGACGGAGAAAGGCGAGGTCGCGTGCGCCCGCAGCCCAGTGCCCGCCCCGCCCCCTAAGCTCGCCTCCCCGGGGCCCCTGCCCCCCGAAGAACTGGACCACAGGGGTGTCTCCCCTGCCAGGCTGCCCCCGGAGGTGCCAGTGATCAGCCTTGGTCACACCAGGCCCCTTGGGGTAGCCGTGCCCACCACAGAGCGGGGTGTCCTCCGGCCACCTTTGCTGCATCTCTCGACCCTGGCAGCTACCCCACCCGCCCTGGCTCTGCACTACCACCCGCACCCCTTCCTCAACAGGTCAGTGGGGCTGGGCGGGGCTGCAGGGGGTGGGGGCCACCCAGACTACAGGCCTGTGTGACGCACCACCCCTTCCAGCGTCTACATCGGGCCAGCAGGGCCTTTCAGCATCTTCCCCGGCAGCCGGCTGAAGCGGAGACCCAGCCACTGCGAGCTGGACCTGACCGAGGGTGAGCGTGCCTGTGTGCGTGTGTGCAAGTGCCTGCATGTGCCCGTGTGGACGCGTGACGCTGCACTAGAGGTGTCTGCCTATGTGCTCACACACGCATCCAGGGGACATTCACACAGGTTACACCCAAGTGCAGGACCACAGCCCCATAGCCAACGACGGCCTAGGTCAGTGCAAAACCCAGCAGTGGCCCGGCCTGGCCGTGGGAGCCCCAAACATGACACGGGTCGGGGACTGGAGTTGCTGGGGACACAGCCAGCCACACAACCACACAGGAGCCAGACACACAGCCACAGCCGTGCACGCAGCAGCCACGGGCATCCACCACGCGCGGGCGTAACCACCAGGCCACATCCCCGGCCACATCACAGGCTGGGAGAGTGGCACGGGGCCTTTGCACAGGAGAGTGGCCCTGGGCTGGCAGCGCGGGCTCCTGGGGTCCCTATCCGAGGCCTTGGGGTTGGTGGCCACGCGTGGGTACCCTGGGGGCAGAAAATCCCCGCCCCAGCCTGGGGGCAAATCCCTTCAGGGTGGCCGCAGCGGGGCAGGCGGGGAGCCCTGAGCCCTGCCCCAAGCCCGTCCCTCCTCCCGTGCGCAGGGCACCAGCCCCAGAAGGTGGCGCGGCGCGTGTTCACCAACAGCCGCGAGCGCTGGCGGCAGCAGAACGTGAACGGCGCCTTCGCCGAACTCAGGAAGCTGCTACCCACTCACCCGCCCGACCGGAAGCTGAGCAAGAATGAGGTGCTCCGCCTGGCCATGAAGTACATCGGCTTCCTGGTGCGGCTGCTGCGCGACCAGGCGGCCGCCCTGGCCCAAGGCCCCGCCCCGCCAGGGCCGCGGAAGCGGGCGGCGCAGCGAGGCCTGGGCTCGGGCCGTGGCGCACGGGGGGCCCCCGCGGACTCGGACGGCAGCCCGGGCGGGGCGGCCCGGCCCATCAAAGTGGAGCAGATGGCCCCGAGTCCGGAGGTGCGGTGACCCGGGGTCTCCGGGCCGGGCCGGGACACTGGGCGCGGGGCCGCGCGTCGGAGCTCACCGCAGCGCAGCCGCTGGGAAGGACGGACGCCCCGGGAGGCAGCGGTCCTGGGGGTCCGGAAGGGCGACCTTCGCCCCAGGGTCCCCGCGGGAGGCGGCTTGGCTCGGGCTCCGTCCTGGGCGAGGTCCCGGACGCGCACGGTCGGCCCCAGACTCAGGTGGCGCCCTGGAGGCGGGGACCACGGGACCCGGCGCGCCCCGCCCACTCCAGGCGGCCCCGCGCCATGGAAGGCGTCTGCGAAGGCCCACGCACGGCTGCTTTTTTTTTCTTTATTTCTTTATTTCACATACACATTAGCCATTCAATGGAGAAGCCAGAGAGTCAGGCGGAGATGGTACAACAGAAGCGCAGTGACGCGGGCGGGCGGGCGGGCGGGGACAGGCGGGCTGGCTACTTGCATTCCGCTAGGACACTGAAAACCCAGAAAACAAAACAGACAGCGAACTACCCTTGTTTCTTATGCATCTCGGTTCGGAGACGGGGCGGGCAGGGGCCAGGCGGGGCGCGGGGCGGCGGGCGCTAAGGGGGAGCACACCAATCCATTAGTACTATATAGAGATACTCGTATATACTGCGTTTCTTAGCCTACGAAGAAACTTGTTTGACGGGACGGGCGGCCTTGCGGTCCGCGATGCTGGTGCTAGTGGGGCGCACGGATCTCCCGGAAGGGGCAGAAGCAGGGCTGGCCCAAGCTGGCTTGCGAGGGGGCAGGGGTTGGGGTACAGGGAGAGGGCGCCCCGAGAGTTGGGGGGAGCAGAGGCGGGGCCTGGGAGCCCCAGGGGCTCTCGATGGGGGGGGACAGAAGTTCTCGTGACTTTATTGCTCCTGTATTTTCTCTCGCGGGTGCGTGGGGGGCGGGGCGGGGGTCCGATCGGCGCGGGTGGAGAAGCGGTGGGGCGTCGGGGCCCGGGGCGCGGCGTCCGCTCGCCAGCACGGGGGTGAGAACAAGGCACTAGGTCGGCCGCCGGCGCGGGCGGGGTGTAAGGCAGTCGCGGGGGCGGGCGGGGGGGACGGGGCGGCGGCCGTGTGCGTGCGTGCGTGCGGGCGCGGGCCTGGGCGCGCGGCGTGGCGGGGCAGGGGGTGCTGGGGTGCTGGGCCGGGGCGCGGAGGGCGTTGCCACCTCGCGGAGCGCGCTCCTGGCGATGCTGGTGAGGGTCAAGTTGGCGTCTGGCTCAAAGAGGGGCGCTCAGGGGCCGCGGGGTGGGGCGGGGTAGGGACGTTTGTTCGTCAGCGTGGACCTATACAGGGGCCGGGGACCCCGCGCGCCCCGAATCGGGGCGGGGGGATGGGATGGGGCGGGGCGGAGCGGGGGAGGGCGCCCGGGGGACCAGCAGCCGAGCGCGGCTGCGCACCCCGCTACCCAGGCCGCGCCGCCCGGCTGCGCCCAGCTCCGCGAGGTGCGCGGTTCCCAGCAGGTGCAGGATACGGAACTGACCCTAAACTGACGGTAGAGTTTGTGGGTGTCGTGGAGAACGTACTTTAGAATATCAGAAGCACCAGGGTTTTTCATGTGTCATAATCCTAAAAATAATTTGCTATCGCCTCTTTTTCCTTTTTGATCTTGTGAGTTTTGCGTTTGTTTTGATGTCGAGGTGAGGTGCGTGCATGTGCGTGCGCACGCGCGCGCGCGCGTGTGTGTGTGTGTTTCAATCCAAAACGTGAAGCTTCCTTCAGCCCTCCCACCGAAATCGAGAACGAACAACAAAACAAAAACCCCAAATCATCCTCGTCAACGCAGGAAAACGATTTAAAAATAAAACTGAAAATGAACCAAAAAAAAAAAAAAAAAAAGGAAAACACTCGTCTTTCCTTCGCCCCGCGCGGGGCGGGCGGGCCCAGTTCTTTTAGCGTCCCCGGAGCCGCGAGGACATGACAACAAAAATAGAACTTTTTCTTAACAATCTCTTAACATACAAAGATAGGAAAACTCTGATGCATTGCACTTGGTTCAATGAAAACAAACAAAAAAAAAAAAGTTCATTTCCCCATATACATTTTTGTGGGTTTTCCTCTCCTCCACTTCCCACCTCCCGGTGCCCGCGCCCGCCTGGCCCCGCGCGCGCCCCGCCGCCCCTCGGGCCCAGCTGGCCTGCAGCTTCCGCCCTCCCAGCGCCGTGGGGCGCGCGGGGCGCACGCGGCCGCGCTCGGCCCGACCCTGTTCAGCCAACCGAACCGAAAAATCATTGCACTTCGGCCGCGCGTGGTGCCCGGCCGCCCGGCCCCCCACCCCGAGCCCCGCGATCGGATCCTGCGTCCTCTGCGGCGCCCCAGGGCGCACGGCCCGGACTCGGGCCCTCTCCCTGCCCCGACGGATGGACGGACAGACGGACGGCGCCTCCCTCCCCAGCCTGCCACGGCCACAGCCTGCAAACTGGAGCTTCAATAAATAAAGCCCAGGACCCACCCTGCGTGGACTGACTTTCCAGCCCCCTGCCCTGTGCTTCGCGTGTTCAGACCGTGACGGGGGGCGCCGGGGAGGCAGAGGGCTGGGCGGGCCAAGGGCGGGCAGGGGGAGTAAGGCACAGAGAGACCAGCTGGAGGGTGAGGCTCCCCGCAGGCCGCCCCCTCCCTGGGCTCCTGCAGGACCTCTGGACAGGACCCCGGCCCAGGGTGGGCGCCAGGGAGCCGCTCCCCGCGGGGTGGTGGCCCAACTGTTCCCGAGTCGCGCAGGAGGAGGACCCGAAGGACGCCCGCCCCCTCCCCCATGGAGAGGAAAAAACACACGAAGACCGGAGAGGTGGCCGCGGGCAGGGGAGGGGGGCAGACAGAGGGCTCCAGACCTCTGGCCGCGGGCGAGTCCGTGGGCCGTGGCAGTGGCAGGACGCCTACCTAAGCGCAGGTGGCCGCTGGGCCCGGCGGCAGTGACGGCTGCCTCCTCCTCCTCCAGGGCTCTGGGATCCCCTCTCTGTTCCACTCTGCACCCGGCCCCCTGCTTGTGGGGCGCCTGCATGCGGGGCTGGGGTGTGGGGCGGCCAGGGGCCACCTCCCTCGGCTCCTGGCCTGCGTGGGGAGAGGGGAGAGGGGCCTGGCCCGGAGCTGCCCCTGCAGCCAGAGGGGTGGCAGGGCACCCTCCTTTCAGGGCTCACCCTGGTCACCCCAGGGCAGCTGGGAGAAGCCAGGGCCAAGGCCAGGAGGAGGGGCGGGAGGGGTCCTAGGGTCTGCACCCAGTATCTTCCAGGCTAGTCCTCCGGCTCCGGTTCCAGGGAGGTGCTGGGCCTGAGGGAGGGTGGGTCCCCTGGGGCAGGTGCTGGCTGTGGCCGAGAGGCGGGGAGGGAGGCAGGCCGGCCGCGTCCATTCCTTCCGCTGTCCTCTGCTTGGCAGAGCCCACTTTGCTCCGTTCTTTCTGCTCGGCTGCCGGGGTGCAGGCCCACCGAGGCCCCTTCCGAGGGGTCTCTGAGAACTGGGCTGCTTCGGGGCCCACGGGGTTCCCCAGGAGGAGGAGGAGGAGGAGAAGGAGGAGGGGGTGGGGAAAGGGCTGAGTGGCTGCTGATGACGTCTAATTTTTGCTTTTTTTCGGTGGGGCCGGGCTGGGCTGGGCCGGGCTGGGCTGGGCCGGGCCGGGCTGGGCTGGGCTGGGCTGGGCTGGGGGATTTTTTCCATGTCTCAAAATTTTTTCTCCCCCCCTCGAAGAACCTCTTCTTTTCATTTTTGTTGTTTCTTTGTCGATCTTATCAGAGGAACCAGGACTGAAAGGGACAAATAAAGAAAACCAAACTGGTGACCGATAGAGGAAGGAGGGAGCCCCTCACTCCCGCGGCCCCCAGGACCCTCGCCCTGGCAGCCCAGCTCTTCCTACCCTCCCGGGAATCCCCAGCCCCTGGCCTGGCACTGGCATCCAGCTGGCCTTCCCGTGGGCACTGTGCCAGGCGGGTGGGACCCCCATGGCTGGCGCTGGCACGGGCCTGGGGTCTGGCCGCATTTGCAATTGTCCAGGGTTTTGTGCGGGTCCTGGAGGGTGGGGTGGATGCCAGGCTGGGGCTTTTGTACCCAGAGGGGTTTGGGGAGTGGGGTGGGGGTGGCCCCGCTTCTTGCTGAGTATTTTTCTGTCTCTTTGGATTAAAAGCAGAAATTCTGGGCGCCCCAGCCAAGGTCCCGTGGGCTGAAAGGCTGGGGGCGGGGGACCCACAGGCTTCAGTGCAGGCAGTGCCAGGCCTGGGGAGGAGCTGCTGCCCACCGTGGGCCACCGGCTCCCCTGGCGGCACTCGGGGGGGGGGGGCGTCATGCCCCATTCCACCAGCAGGGGGCACCACCTCCTCATACATGGGCCTGTCGGTGGCTGG
Organism: Hydrochoerus hydrochaeris; assembly: GCA_004027455.1. Taxonomy (NCBI): domain Eukaryota; kingdom Metazoa; phylum Chordata; class Mammalia; order Rodentia; family Hydrochaeridae; genus Hydrochoerus; species Hydrochoerus hydrochaeris. The sequence continues at coordinate 19,564 of PVLA01005292.1, read as the reverse complement.
GCCCAGGCGGATGCAGCGCTGGGCAACGCCCTCCCTCAAAGGCTGGCGGCCTCACCTACCTCCCGGCATTGGGCCGGCCCGAATAGGCCTGGCACAGCCTCAGAGAAGCACGGGACTTCCGAGGTCACCTGAGAGCCCTGGCAGGCCCTGTGCCCTGACTCCCAGCTGGGGACCAGGCATGGACTGACCCATCCTGCCCCACGTGCACCCGCAGCCCGGGTAACAGGTGGGGGAGGCAGGGTCTGTGGCTGTCAGAGGCCTGGGCCCGGGGCAGGGCCGCTTCTCAGAAGCAGCCAGGAACCCCACGCGGTTCCCTGTGGGGCACCGCTCTGCAGGCAGGGCCTGCCCTCTCTGCCGGCCAGGACCTGTGTGCTGCCTGCTGTGACTCGGGCGCCAAGGGCCAGGCTTTGGAGGGGCCTCAGGAGCTGGACTAGGTGGCCACTGGCTTCAGAGAGACTTCAATGGGGGAACCGATTGGGCCCAGGAATTCAGCCCGGCCTGGCAACCTAGCAAGAGCCTGTGTCCAAAAAACCACTTTCTTGAGAGAAATTCTATCTCTGCCGCCCAGGCAGCAGGTCCTGAGTCTGGCTTGGGTGGTTGCGGGCTGAGTTTTCCTTTAATTAATTTGAACAGACGTGGCCGTGTGTGGCTGCTGGCCACCACAGCGGTGGAGAAACTCAGGCTCTCGCACTGCCTGGGGACGGGGGCTGCCCTCGAGGACCCAGTGCCAGGCAGAGACCCCTGGACCAGGGCAGCCCCGGAGTGGGTGAAGGAGGGCGGCAGCACTAGCTGCTGTGTAATCCGGGACCCCCTCATTGGGGGACCCCAGTACCCCAGAGCAGGAGAGGCAAGCTGGGGTTGGGAGCCTGCCCCTCGTCCTCCCTGTAGGGTCACCGAGGCCCCATCCGCCCTGCTTGTTGGTGGACACTGCCCACACTGGCCCCCTGGGGTCTCCTGACCTCCACGGCAGGGGGGACACCCACTGAGTCTCAGACAGAAGGTGCCTCCTAGGAAGAGGAAGACTCTGGTCCCAGACCTGAGCTGGGGACAAAGGCAGCCAGCCCCACGGGGCTCGCCGACACCTCCCCTGTCCCGGGAGCAGCATCCGCTGCCAGGCACGCAGGGGTCTTTTCTGCTGGCCCCTCCCTGCTTCCTGAGCCAGGTCCAAAATTGATTAAAACTAAGTAAAAAGCGCTGCCCAGGGAATGACAAAACTACTAAAATTCTCCTTTCTTCCCTCCTTTCATTGTTCTGTCTCCATCTGGTGCTCCAGGGATCAGCTAAAGTCACTGGTTACTGTGGAAACCACCCAACTGTACCTCGTGCCTGCCCCTGGCCCGGGCTCCAGAGGGACTTGGCTCCTGGGTGGCTCAGGCTCCCGCTCGGGGGCGCTGGGCCAGACGGGAACTGCTGCTCCCACCGCCCAGGGCCTGAGACAGGGACATGGGGCAGAGGAGCTTCCCCAAAGTTGCCTCCAACTTTGATTAGACCCCAAAACGTCCAAGCAGAGTGAGCAGAGAGAGTGGGACGGGCTGCAGGCTCACCACAGAGCCAGAGCACGGGTCAGGCGCAGGAGGGGAGGGGAGGGGGGAGGGGCTGGGCCCAGCCCCTGTGCCAGCCCGTGGGAGGGCGGGGCAGGCGGCCCCTGCTGCCCCTTCCCCTGGCACTCCCTCCCGCCCTCTGCCAGGGCTCTCTCTCGGCCTCCCTGGCACACAGCAGAGGGGGCCGGCTCCAGCCCCTGCCGCAGCCATTGTTTGGCTTCTCAACACCCCCAAGTTCAAGTTCATCTGGGTGTTACATCATGTCTGGTTGCCCCGGGAAACCAGACGGGTCAGACGTGACTCTGGGGAAAGGGGGTGGGAGCTGGAGGGGGGCGAAGTTCCCGTCCCCTCCCCTGCGTGCCGCTAGGGAGCTCTGAAGTTTGACAAAGTTTTTGGCTTTTTTTTTTTTTTTTTTTTTGAGGGAAGGGAAGGAAAGGAAAAGAGGAAAAAAACCCTCAAACCACACACACACACACACACACACACTTCCACCCAGCAACTTTCTCTGCCGTGCTGGGGCCTCTGGGAAGAGACGATTTCCCAGGCCCAAGCCAAGGAGCAGCTGGAACGGGGGCATTTTTGTCAAATGCACAGGACACAGAGATCTGTGTCTTTCCCAGAACCCCGTGCTGGCCCAGCCGCTGCCCTGGGCCGAGCAGTGTCCTCTGGGCACCCCCGGGGAGGCCCCAGAATGGGGACGGGCGGGCACACGTGCCAGGTGCATGCCGGGAGGCCAGGGCCTGCAGGAGGGCAGAGGGCAGTGGGGACCAGAAGCACCCAGCCTGGCCTGGCCTGGCCTGCCCCTAGCGGGCTGCTCAGGACACGGGCGGGGCCTGGAGCATCAGCCAGCCCTGCCCTGCCCTGGGGGCCGGTCTCTGGGCAAGGCGCCCACCAGGCCGCCTCCGTCCCTCCTCCGTGCCTTGCCCAGCCCACCCGAAGCCGCGGAGGGCAGGAGAAGAGCAGCCCGCCGGCTTCCATCTTGGCTTCCACCAGGCCTGCCCAGAGCGCCTCCAGCCTGGGGTCCTTGGCCGCCTTCCCCCTGGCCAGGGCTGTCAGAGCTAATTATCCAATTAGTTGATTAGCAGGGAGCCTGGGGCTGCCTAGGGAGTCGGCTCAGCTGGGCAGGCCCATGCTGCCCCGTGGCCAGCTCACTGGCCACTCGCTGCTTAGCTCAGGACCCTGGCCACCTCCTGGCCACCTCACAATGCCCAGACCTGCCCGCCCCACCCTGTGCCCAGGCACCCCTACCTGAGACTGTTGTGGGATGTTCAGAAAGTTGCCGTCCCGGGATCCGATGCTGACAAACCGGTTGGCAGAGGGGGCGCCTGTCGTTGAGAATGCTGTGGGGAGCAGGAGAGAGAGAAGAGATCCCCATCAGGCCTTCCTGCCGTCCTGGCCACTGTCCTTCGGGACGGGAAGGCTGAGGCTGGGAGAGTCGGGCGGGCAGCGCTGCCAGCTGCCAGGGTGCAGCCGGAGGTCAGATGGGCGCCGTGGTGCTCAGGACTGGAAGCCCCTCCTGGCACCGTCAGGTGTCCTCAACCACAGACCAGGACAAGTATGGGGCCTTGGACGCTAGCCGAGGGCCTCAGATCCAGCCCCGTCCCCGGCGGATGTGCTGGACAACACCAGGGGAACCCATGGCCCGTGTGCCCTCCTTGGGGTCATGGGGGCCAGGGGGTCCGGTCAGGCCACCTGTCCAGCCCTGCAGCTGGGGGAGGCATGCTGCACCATGGACCCTGGGGATCCCAGGGTCAGCCGGTGGCTCCTGGGATCATAGCCACAGAGGGCCAGACCAGCGCAGGGACCAGGAGCTGGCTACAGGTGGGGCCTGGGGCAGCAGAGCTGTGTGTGCCACGCTCTTCTGACCCCCAGCCAGGCTGGCGTCAGAGCTGGGCTTCAGTGACCGAGGAGGAGGTTGATGCCTGGCAGGGCCACCTAGCTCGCTGGCCTGGGGACCCTGTCTCGTGGCCCAAGAGGCGAGGGCACCAGACAGCCCAGAGCTGTGCTCCAGGAGGGAAGAGGCCGAGTTATGGGCCGCCTACCCCGCCGAAGCAGTTCACGGACGCGGCCCACCCTGCCCATCAGGCCCGCCGCCGATGACCATGACCATGACACGAGTCTGATGGGGATGCGGATGAGGAGATGGCATGAGAAGGGCGGGGAGGAAAACTCAAACTGTGAGGAAGAGGAGAGGCGGGAGCACATGCCCGCCTACCGCCCGCCCCCAGTGCCTGGCCCGGCCCGGCCTGGCCCGGCCACCCCGCCCGCGACAGTGCCACCCGGCGGCCTCCACTCTCCTGTCCTGTCCTTCACGCCGGGTCTAGCTGGGCTCCTCCGCCAGTGTGCTTTCCTTGACAGAACACGTCATCAGTGTTAAAGAAAAGAGGGGAGAGAGAGATGGGGGAGTGGATGGGGCCCCTGGTCCCCAGAGTGGCCACCTGGGAGAGAAACAGAGGAGAAGGAGGCCGGGGTGGGAGCAGCAGGGGGAAAAGAGGAACCGAGAAACCAAAAACCCACGCGGGCCGGCCTGGGTGTTGCTCACGGCTGAGGGCCAGAATGGAGGTGAGGGGCAGGCAAAAAAGGGGCATGGTGGTGGCGTCGCCTTGTGGTCAAATTTGGGGTGTGTGTGGGGGGAACAATAAAACAACAAAAAATTGAAAAACAAAACCAAAAAAGAAAAAGAAAAAAAACAGAAAAAAAAAAGCAATCAGGCATGAAGATGGCATGGCTGTGCCTCCCGCCCCCCGCCCGCGCCAGCACCCCTGGCCTGGCGCCCCACTCTGCTCTCCCTCCCGCCCCCCAGGGGGGCCTGGGCCGGGGCCCCGGCTGGGAGCAGCGGGCAGGGGCTCGTGGGGTGCCGGCTGGTGCGAAGGAGGCCCGGGGCGGCCCTGCTGCCATCCATCCGTCCGTGCGTGCGGCCCGGCGCGGTGGAGGAGGTGTGCGTGGGCCGGGGTGCTGGGCGCTGCGGTTTTGGTTTCATCGTCCACTTACAAGGTGACGGAGTAGTCAAGGCGGCGCCGTCTGGGGCCGTGCTGGTGGATTTGGAATCAGGCATAGGAAGGGGCACAGGTCGGGCCACTGGAGGCGGCGGTGGGAGCAAAAAGGACCCCGGGACTTTGCCCTGGCTGCTACCGTTGGGCTGCGAACAACATAAATAGAGTGACGCGTGAAGGCACATGACACACAGACGCGCGCCCCGGCACGCCGCAGAGGCCCTGCGGGACGAGGGACAGACGGACAACGGACGGACGGACGGACGGACGGACGGACGGACGGACGGACAGGGTTGCTCGGGGGGTGGGAGCACGGCCGCGAGGCAGGCTGGGGTCCTGCTCTGTCTCTGTCTTTCTGTCTGTCTCTCTGTCCCCTTCCGGGGGTCCACTCTGGGGGTGATGGGAAGGAGGGGGTGTCCGGCGGGTGATGGGGTAGACTCAAGGGAACAGTGTTGGGGTGAAAACAGACGCCACCTCGTGGTGTGTGCGCCTGGAGCCAGGACGGGTGGGCCAGCGCCTCCGCCACTCTCCAGGCCCACTCAGGCTGCCCCGTGGCCTGCCCGGGACCAGGCAGTGTGCCTCAGTGCCCATGGGCAGTGGGGCACTGGCCTTTCTGCCACAGAGCAGGCAGAGAGGATGATGGGCTGCCCTGGCTCCAGTCCCTCTGGGGTTCTGCGAGCGCAATGACTTCCCCGACGGCACCCTCCGAAGCCAGGGCCCCGGGCTGCAGCACCCACACCTTCCCCATGTGCCCGAGCTGGCCTCCAGTGTACATGTGCCCTCCAGGCCAGACCCGCTCTGTCCTCCAGTGTGGCCTGCACTGTCTGCCGCTGTGGTGGTGAGCTCTCACAGGCCGTGGGCCCCTGGCTTCCGGACCAAGGGTCAGCAGCCCAAAGGTGGAGCCCACCGCCCCGGGACACCCTGGTCACCCATTTCCTAACAGGGAGTGCTAGACGGTTTCTCTGCAGTCACCAACCACGCTGGCCGCCCAAATTCACAGCCACGCCTGTCCACCCAGGAAGCGAGGGGCCCTCAGGCAGCCCATGGTCCTCCTCCTCGCTAAGTGCTAGTGGGGTTCCCGGCTGCGGCAGCCTTTCCCAGTTCAAACGTCCTGTGGCCTCAGCGGGGAGCGGCCAGGCCTTCTGGTCCCCATGGCGCCCTGGTGGGGTCTCCCACCCCCCACACCCCGCAGGGCCAGTCAGAGCCCCTCTGCCCTGCCCTCTCTGCTGCCATGGTGAACCCCTGGCGCAGGTGCCCTCAGGTTCCATGGAGGCAGCATTGCCTGGCTCTCCCACCCCTCTGAGCACCGGCCTATCCCCCACACCCAAGGCCCAAGACCCACAGCTGACCTGCTGGCCTGCCCTGTGCCCAGGCCTCCTGCTCACTGTCCTGTCAGGCAGGTGGGTGGGCCCTGTGGGGGACTCTGACAAAGGCCCTGCCTATGTCCCCTCTGTGCTGGGGACAGCACTGCAGGCCGCAGCCAGTGGGGTGGCAGAGCAGGGCTCCGGCCTGCACCCATCTACCTGCTGCCCACCCTAACCTCCCCTCAGGCTGGAGGCTGTCGAGAGACACCTCTGTGTCCGTCTCTGTCTGGCCATCCACCTCCCTCCCGGAGAGGCTGCCGAGCCCAGGCTTCCCTGGCAGGCAGTGTCAGTGTGGCCTCACCCTCCGCCTTCTGAGCCTGACTCCACCACCAGCGCCCCGGGACAGGCCCAGTGCACCTTCTGTACGGGGACCGGTTGACCGCATTGTGTCTAGAAGTCACTTTCACCCAGGCTGGACATCCCAGCTTCCGGTGGCGAATGGGTAGAGGCGTCGAGCACCCCAGGGGCTCTGACTTACATCCCTTACAGCCTGGTGGGCCAGCAGCTGGGAGCCCTTCTGTCCTGCGGGCAGAGCGCATCCTGCCCTCTGTTGGGGTCCCCCAGTGCACGCAGCCTTCTGTGCACTCAATGTGCTGCAGCTGGCGACTGGCCCCTCTGTGCCCTTTGCATCCCCTCCCAGCAGTACCCCACTTGGCCTTGGCCCCCACCGACAGCTGCTGGGGTGTCTGAGACCCCTTCCGGACGCCAATGCGTCTTCTCGCAAAGCTGCCTGCGACTCCAGATCCTCAGGAGTTGGGAAGTGGCCGCCTCAAGGCCCCAGGTGACTGACAGCAGGAGCGGCAACCTCAGGCCCTGCCCCAGGGTCCTGGGACATTCCAGGATGGGCCCCAGCCACCTGCATGACACCTGCCTCGGTCTGAGAACTTCTGCCACCGGCACGCACCAGGGCTCCGCCCTCATCCCTTGAGAGAGCTATCTCCAGCCTAGGGTGCTGCCCCCAGATGCCGGGCAGAGAGGAGTCCTGTGTCCTGTCTGCTGTGTCCTGCAGGGTGACAGGGCCTGTGACCGCCCCCCTGCAGAACCTTCCAAGGGGCTGAGTCCACACACGCTGGCTTGCGGGTCACAGCTGAGGGGGGATGGGGGCCTGCCCAGGGGCGCAGCCTTGACCTTGCGCTCACTCACGTGGCTCCCTGGACAGGCTGGTCCTCAGGCCCGGCCCACTTTGCCACCAAAGCCCCTTGTGCCTCAGGCAGCATCTCTGGCCTCCCTGCTCCAAATTCCCGAGCCCGGCCCATGGCTCCCCAGGGCCGCTGCTGCGTCTCTGCAGAAACCAGAGCAGCTGCTGGGCACAGGTCTGCTTTGCCCACCCCTGCCCCACACGGCTGAGCTGGTCCAGTGCAAGGCGCCAGCCCAGGGTGCTGAGGAGCTGCAGGGGAGGAGGGTGCCGGGGGACACAAGCTTCTGCACCCCATGGATGCCACAAAGGGTGGCCCACAGCCCACAGCCCTCCACGCGTTACGCAGTGGCCCAGGGTGGCGAGTCCCTGTGCAGTGTTCCTGCTCTGGCCCCTAAGTGACCTCCGGCCTGCACAGGGCCACACAACTGCCCACAACGCTCTGACCCAGGGTGCCCAGCAGGGCCCAGCGTGTCCATCCCAGAGTGTCTGAGGCCAGCCTGCACCTTGTGGGGTGCACCCTGTGCTGGAGCCCCAAGTCCCTGGTGGCGACTGAGACCTCTAAGGGATGGCAGGATGCAGCCCCTCTACACAGAGCCGCTGCCGGGCATAGCCACAGCCCGACACACTGACGCCCCCAGCCAAGCGAGCTTGCCACCCACTGGACACAGGCAGGGCCACCGCCCTCACCCACAGCACTGGGACAGCCCCACACCACGGAGGACAGAGCCCTGGCCAAGCTCGGAGACCGGACGGCAGACTCCAGCCTAAATCCGCCAAACCTTGCACCCCCAGGTCTGAGCGGGGTGGGGGGTGCAGTGCATCAGACGCAGCTCGGAAGACTCCGGGTTCACAGCTGCTGGGAGACGGAAGTTCGTGCCAGACCCAGAGCAAAACTATGCGGTGCTACTGGCCCCTGCGCTCCCCATGAGCCCGGGTAGACGGACAGACGGACAGCAGGCGCGGAGACGGGCGTCGCAGGTTCCGTGGCCCCCGCACTCACCTGTCCGGTGGCCTGGCCTGAGCCGTCGGAGCACACGAACTGCACGAACTCCTTCAGCGAGTCCTGGCCGTGGTGATGGTGGTAGCGGATGGTTGGGTGCGTGAAGTACGGGCTGGACTGCTGGATGATGGACGTGGAGGGGAAGTGCAGGGCGGAGGCCGTGGCCCGAGGGCTCCCTGTGCAAGGCAGGTGGGGTGGAGATGGGGCATCAGGGCGCGGCCTCGGCGGCTTGGAGCCAAGGGTCCCTGGGGAGGGGGACACTGAGCAGTGGCACGGAGAGGCCATGGCGGGACACTGCCCTCAGCACAGAGCCCTACTCAGGGAAACCGGGAGGAATTTATTGCAGTTTTCAAAAAAGATAACCAGGCCAGACATAGTGGTGCACACTTGTCATGCCAGCACTTGGGAGGCTGAGGCAGGAGGATCACTGTGAGTTCGAGGTCAGAATGGGCTACAAAGTGAACTCAAGGCCAGCCTGAACTGCATAGAGACCCTGTCTCAAAAAGACTAAATAAATTAACTAACTAGAAAGATAACCCAATGTGTAGGAGGGCCCCAGGGCCAGCTGCCCTGTCTACAGCCTGAGGAGGGAGCCCAGGGTCCACACTTGGGCCACATCTCCCCGCTTCTTAGACTTCCGTTCCCTGAGACAGCCTCACTGAACTGCCCTGCTGGGCTTCAACTGCAGCCAAGCAGGCCTCCTGCCTCAGCCTCCCCAGTGCTAGGGTGACAGGCGTGCGTCCCCACACCTGGCTTCTGACAGTCCTGATTTGTAGGAGCCAGCACATTAGGACAGGACCTAGCGGCTCAGTGGTAGAGCACTTACTTAGCATAAGTGAGGACCTGGGTCCAATCCGCAGCGTCAAAATAAAAAAGAGACAATGACACACGGCGAATCTTGCCCACTCAGTTTTTGGCACCCCTGGTTCTGACACTATGGCCCAGGGTGGTCACCTCGCTCCTGCACTGGCCCAGGTCTGGGGAGCTAGGACGGGGTCTCAGCTCAGGCCGCGCACCCCCCCACGCATGCACACACGCACGCGCGCACACACACACACATACACACACACACATCCGCCCCCGCCAGGCTCAGCCGCACACACCTCGCCTGCCCGATGCACCCAGACAAGGCCCCAGCCCGGCAGGCCATCCTGCCTGTTTCCAATCAGCTCACCTTGCTCTCGGCTTCATTGGGGCCAAGGAAACCTGGCTTTCTCTGCAGTCCATAAAAGCGAGTGGAAGCAGAGCTGTCGGCCCCCACCCCCATCCTGCAGCTGCTGCCATGCCTGGCCCCTACCCTCCACAGCTGCTGTGGGCCTGGAGGCCCTGAACCTCCCTGCCCTGGGTCCCCGACCGCTGCCCAGCCTGCTGGCAGGAGGGGATGGAAGGGCAGGGAGGCCCGGCACTCTTCTCAGTGCAGACCTGGAGGGCGGAGGCACCCTCTGGGCAATGCCCTGGTTCCCATCGGGGCAGCTGAGCCACCAGGTCCAGAAGAGGGCAGGGAGCCCAGGGCACACAGCAGCTCCGCAGGGCTGGCCAGGCGGTAGGTGAGAGGGAGGAGGAGAACAGGAAGAGGAGGCAGAGCCTCCCCCTCAGAGGCCGGCCTGCACACACACGTGCACATGACCTGCACACACACACACACACACACACACACACACACACACGGGGTGAGCGGCCAGCGGGGGCAGCGCCCCCCCACCCTGCACACGCCCGGTTCTCACCTGGTCTGACTCCAGCAAGCACAGGCAGCGGGTGGTGAGTGAAAGCCATGCGCGGGGAGCTGCCCTGAGAGGAGAGGGCGCTGCAGAAGTCCAGTTTTCCTGACTTCTTTAGCGAAGCTGGGCCTGGGGGAGGGAGCAGCAACACGGCAGGTTTAGGCAGGCCAGGGGGCAGCCCAAAGCCGGCAGCTGTCCTTCTGTCCCCAGCCCCCGCCCCTTCTCCCGGTATGGTACATGGTAGCCCCTGGGCCTTGGCTCGGAGCCTCGCAGGCCGAGTGCTGGAGACAGAGGAGGCCCTGGGCCCCTGGGCGCTGGGCACAGGCAGCTGAGGATGTGGCAGGGATGCAGGGCCAGCGTGGCAACAGGGCGAGGAGCAGCCCAGGGAGCCAGTGGGAGTGAGGCATGGCAGGCAGTGAGGGGCTGCAGGATGGACCGGGGGCACCTGGGCCCTGCCAGGCAGTGGTGTGAAGGGGCTGGCACCCCTCTGGGGACAGAGAGCCCAGCTGGGCCCTGGGGAGGGAGCCCTCATCCAACAGCCCAGCAGGGCCAGGCGGCAGGGCTGGGTGGGCCCTGGGCCCAGGGCCTTCGGGAAGGACTTCCTGGCCGGGGCACTTGAGGCTGGGCTCGGCTTGGACCCTGGTGCTGGAGGCCCAGGTGGTGCTTTGCAGGAGGTGGGTACAGGAGAGGCTGCACTTGAGCTCTGCCTTGGGCTTGGGGCTACCAGCCTCCGGCACTGCTGCCCAGTAGGCACAGCACACAAGGGACAGGGTGGCAGAGTTCCCAGGGACCCAGGGCGCTCTGCCCCACGCACAGGGAGCTCGGGTGGGCACCGCAGGGGCTGCAGGCAGAGGAAGCGGAGCGGAGCGCGCGTCTGCATGGCAGGGGAGAGGCAGGAGGGCACGCGCTCTGCACCAGCAGAGGTGTTATCTGGCGGCAGCTGTGTGCCACCTGATAGCTGGCACGGTGGGGAGGGGCGCCCCACCAGCTGTGCACAGCTGTCTCTGCTGCCGCACAGCGCCTCTCCAGCTGTTCCCCGTCCGTCCTGTATCTGGGCCGCCTAATTGGCCATTTGTCCCAGCCCAGGGAGAGAGGGCGAGGTGGGGGCAAGGACAAGGAGGGTGCTGGGGATGCGAGCGTGGGGAGCAGGGGGAAGCGGAAAGGACAGGCACCGGAGCAGACAGCTGAGAACAAGAGCTGGGAGGAAGGCGTCTGTATGCAGAGTGGCCAGGGCCTCCTGCGGGGGCCAGCGCACAGGGCAGCCCTTGAGGAAGACGTGCCTGCCTGCCTGCCTGCCTGGCATCTGCAGGCCTCTGACCCACCTCCCTCTGCCCACTGCTCTGGCAGGGCCCTGACCACAGAGCCGCCTCCAGGGCTGCAGCCGGACAGCGAGGGCGACCCCTGTGCTCACCAAACAGGCAGCTCTGAGCCCCAGGCCCAAGGCCTCTCCTGCGTCCTTGGCCTCCCTACGGAAGCCACCCCTACCACACGCACAGGTGTGCACACATACACACTCACATGTGCACATGCACACACGCTCCTCTGAGGGCTCCCTGGACGCCCGGCTGCTCGGTCAGTGGCCAGGGCTGCTCAGAGCGCCTGGAAGGCTGAGTGATTTCCTCTGCCCACTGCGTGCTCCCTGCCATGCCCCCTCCTCCCTGAGCCCCAAGCTTCCCTGCTCAGGCACCCCATTGCTCCCGGAGGATGGAGGACATCCTCGGCAGGGCGAGGCCCGGAAGAACACACCTGCGTCCACGTCGTTGGGCCACCCGCTGGACTGGCTACTGCCGGCCGCTGGGGAGCGGCCGGTGCCGGGGTAGAACACATCGTCCACCGGGCTCTCCATCTCACTGTCATCGATGGACTTGGGGCGCTTGGTGGTGCTGGGGAGGCAGGGGAGGTCAGACAGGCTGAGGCCAGGCTGGGGACAGCCCTCTGTGGGGAACAGGTGGGAGCCACACAAGGCTGACCCCGAGACCCCATGGCCCTCAGCCAAGCCATCTTCTCCTGCTTGAGGGCCACGGGAGTGGGGGATGCTGCTGGAAGTGGGTGGAACCCCCCAGCTTCCTCAGCCCTACCCACTAAATCCTGTTTTAGGGAGAGGTGGGCATGGCAGTGCATCCCTATGATCCTAGCTATACTCAGGAAGGTCACCAATTCAAGGACAGTCTGGGCAAATTAGCAAGACTCTCTGAAAACAAAAGCAGAGTCTGGGATAGAGCTCAGGGTCAGTGTGCCTAGCATTTGAAAGATCCTGGCTTCCAATTCTAGCACCACAGTAAAAACAAAAGAAGAACATTTTAGTGGGAGAATTTTAAAAAACCAAAAAGAAGGCTGAGGCAGGAGGATCACTGAGAGTTCAAGGCCAGCCTGGGTTACAAAGGGAGTTTAAGGTCAGCCTGAACTGCATAGCGAGACCCTGTCTCAAAAAGACAAACAACACGGGCTGGGGATTTAGCTCAGTGGCATAAGCAAGCACCTGCCTGGCAAGGTCTAGGTCGTGAGTTCGATCCCCGCTACCAAAAAAAAAAAAAAGACAAAAAACAAACAAACAAAAAACCCAAAAGGAGCCAGGCATGGTGGCGCATGCCTGCAACACCAGCACTCAGGAGGCTGAGGCAGGAGGATCGCCATGAGTTCAAAGCCAACCTGGGCTACATAGCAAAACCCTGTCTCAAAAAACCAATAAATAAATAACCAAAAGGAACGCGCTAAAACCTCACAATGACCAAAAATATCTCCATTTTGAAAAGATCAGGGCCCAACCCTCCACTGTAGGACCTGCCATCTCCAGCTCGGGGGGCCTTTCTCACCATGCACAACACAGCTGTCACTGCTGGTGGAACTTTCCAGAATGCTCACACCCAGCACATGCCGCTATGCATACTTCCAGGGAGGGAGGATGGCTGCTGCTGGGATGCTCAGGCCCGGGGAAGGGGTCCAATCCCCACCCACAGCAGCAGGGAGAAGGTGGGTGGCTGGCCGCGGGCTCACCTGGTGGAAGGGGGGGAGGTGATGGACCTCCGCCCCAGGGTCACCTGGTTAATGTTGTAGTAGCTGGGGCTCTCCAGGTCCGCCAGGGAGAAGTTGGGACCTGAGGCCGTGGCAACAGGGGCTGGGAGGAGAGAGGCCCGTGAGGCCCAGGAGGGGTGGACACTCAGGGCCCCAGGAGCCAGGCCCGGGGTCCCAGTCCCCCCTGCCCCACTCAGCCCCCAGCCCGGGAGCACTCACTCTGCGACACCCTCACCAGCTCGGTCACATTCCAGACCCCGGAAGTCACAAAACAGTCCTGGAAGCTGAGGTGCCCTGCAGGAGGAACAGGGAAGTGAGCAGGGCCAGCTGGGTGGCGCTGCTGCACCCCTGCTGCACCTGGCTCCACCCAGGGGACACTGACCGTTGGGCAGTGGTTTGATGTCCGCATCTCCTTGCTGGTTTGAACTGTCTGATTGTCCGGATTCTGCAGGAGACAAAACAGGATGCTGGTCAGGAGCAATGCGTGGCACCAAGGCCGGCCGAGTACCTGCCCCGGGGCCGTGAGGGAAGGTGGGCACCCCAGCCAGCAGGTGACCAGGACAGCCCCAGGGTGACATTTGGCCTCTGCCCTGCCAGCTGCGGGGCAGCCACTGGGGTCCCAGTCTCCGCCCACCAGAGGCTACGGCACCCTAGCTGTGACCGCTATGCCCCCCAAAAGGCAGTGGTTGGGGAGGCATTTGGGGGAGAGCCCAGCAGCCATGCCGTCCTTTCCCCCAGCTCAAGCCCCCAGAGCACTGTCCCCAATGCGCTCAAAGCCACACCGTGGGCCCTGCCTCACCCATGTGCCAGCAGGCAGTGCCTGGCAACCCAGAGGGGGCACGCCCGGCTGCCCTGTGCCAGCCTGCCTGGGCTGCCTCTGCCCCGGGACTACAGCTGCTCCGAGGAGCCCAGACAAGGGCCCATTGTGCCGTGGGAGTTCGAGAAAGCTGGGGGCAGGGAGGCATGTGTGTGTGTGTGTGTGTGTGTGTGTACACGCGCGCACATGCGCGCGTGTGTGCATGCTTGCATGTGTGTGTATGTGCGTGTGTGGGCGTGCACGTATGTGTGAACATTTTGCTGAGTTCGGAAAGCCCCCCACCCCTGCCCCAGGTCCTCCGAGCTCCTTGCCAAGGCCACGCCGGGCACCTCCAGGACGCGTGCCCAGGCATGACAGGCGACAGGGCGGGGGCACATAGTGCAGGATCGGCAGTCGGGAGAGGGAGGCAGCATCCGGGCACCGTGCCTTGGTGCATCCAGCACCCGGCTCGGTGAACCCCACGGCCCCCACCCTGGAAGGATGGGCAGCTTGGTGGGCACCACAGTGTCCCACCCATGCCAACCATGCTAAGTGCCGAAGCCCTGCCATGGCCCAGCCCTGGCCCCTGCCTCCCTGTACCAGGTGGAAAGGGTGCAGGTTTGAGGCCCAGGTCCCCATCCTTCACCAGCTTCCAAAGGTTAATTCCAGAAAAAACAATGGTTCTTCTAACGAACCCAGGAAGCAGGCTGGAGACAAAGGCATCCGAGCACTGAGGCTGCGGTTTGTGTACTCCCACCTCCCCTCCGGCTGGAAGGGGGTCACCCTGCGCACCTCCTCACCAGGGGCATTTCCTGTTGCTGGGGAGCTCCGGGCACCCCATCTCCTCTGCCTGCTCCCGCCCAGGGCTGTGCAGGGCGGGGCCCTCACACAGGTGTGGACGCCCAGCCATGCGCCAGCTGGGCGTGTCCAGCCCCCCACGCACTACAGACCCCGGCGGGGGACACAGCCCGGGTCCCTGACCCCTGCAGGCTGCTCCCCATCTGGCCTGCAGGGTACACCTGGGGGGTCCCTGCACCTGCAGAAGGCCTGGGGGTGCATGGCAGCCATGAGGCACAGAACGAGAGGGACCCCAACGACAGACAGGAGCACCTCCTGCCCCCACTGGGCTAGAAGGGCGCTGCCGTCATGACCAAGGACTCCGGGCGGGCGCGGTGCCCCGGGCCAGGCCACTGGCAGCCATCTTAGCCCTTGGCAGCCATCTTACGCCACCTCGGCCCGAGGCTGGGCCGGCGCTGCGGTCCGACAGCTGGCCAGGGCCACCCACCAGCCGGCCGCAACCCTCTCCAGGGGACGGCACCTCACCGCCGGCCCAGCAAGCGTGGGTCCCTGGCCATGAGGCCACGCGGGCCGTCCGTCCGGGTGGATGGGGAGGTACGTGTGCCCTGCCCACCCCACAGGGCCAGCCCGAACCCCCAGGGGCTGTGCTGCAGGCCTCCCTGTCGGGGCTCCCTGGGTGACGGGCGATGGCACAAACAGGGGCTCTGGACAAAGAGGGGGGCCGGTGTGACACCTCCCGGTGCCCAGGGCGGCTGGCTTTTATCTGGCAGAATGGAGCTTATCAGAGCCACCAGCTGAACAAACACACAAATCCACGGTTAGAGGGAAACTCCGAGCTGAGGGCTTTATCTCAGCTGGCAGCCCGGCTGCCCACTGCCAACAGCCAGGCACACCAGGCCCGCAGCCTCTGCCTGGCTGCCCTGCCTCCCCTGCCCTCCTTGCCCTGCCCCGGCCCAGCGGCGGCGGTCCCAGGGCTGTCCCTGCCTGCCTGCCTTCTCCCGGGACAAAGCACCAGCTGGTGGCCTGTGGGCCTGCAGAGCGCCGGGACAGCCACTGGCACAGGCTGGCAGGTGCTGGCCCTCATCTCCCACCCTCTCCTGCCCAGCCCGTACCCAAGGCAGGGCCGCCCCCACTTCTCCTGGCCCCCCGGGCTGCGGAGCCTGAGGGCCAGCGGTGCCCACCCAGGGATGCACCCCAGCTGCCCTGCACCCGCTCTCCTCCGGGGCCAGGGCTCTGGCCGCTCCCTGCAGCGCGGAGGTGGTGTCCTCTGCTGCCTGTGCCCTCGAGGACTGGATGGGACCCTTGGCCACCTGCTCAGGGCCACAGGTCACAGCCGGCTTGGCCCAAGCCCAGGCCCCAAGCCCAACTCGGACACCTGACATCCAGGTCCAGAGGCCAGGCTCTCCAGACAGGATGGACACTGCTGACCGTCCCGCTCTCCAAGCTGCCAGCCCGCCCCACGCCTCCTCCCTGCGGCCACTGCCTCAGGCTCCTGCAGTGCTTCTGCAGGGGGCTGAGCGGGCAAGTGAGGAACCTAGACCAGGCAGTGCAGGCCTGAGCTGGGACTGGGTCTGGGATCCAGGTTCCAGATTCTGCCCACTGCAGCCACAGACAGCCGGGCAGATGGCCCCTGCCTCAGCCCTGGGCCCTGCAGTGGCCACAGGGTCGCCCTTGGCTGCCCCACTGCAGCTCTGCCTGCCTCCCTCCCCTGTGTGCATGTGTATGCGTGCATGTGTGTGTGTGTGTGCGCGCGTGCGCGCGTGCGCGCACGCGCGCACAGGAAACCCCCATGCAGCCAGCGTGTGTCCCTGACACAGGGCTGGGGCTGTCCTACCTCTCCCAGCCCCACTGTGGCATGGGGCACAGCACTGCGGCCTGGCCCTGCCTCCCTGGCACGACACACCCTCTGCCCACCTGGCGTCCCGGCCTGGGGTCTGGCACGTCCAGGGCCCTGGAAACCCAATCTCGAGGGCGGCCAGAGGCCCGGCCTGCAGCCATGGGAGCTGCAGAATATCACCATTGTGCCTCCTGAAACCCAAGTCCAAGAACCTGAGACACCCAGGAGGGATGTGGGAGACAGGGCAGGTTTCTGAAGGGTTCCCTCCCTGTGGTGGCAGACAGGACACTTGGGGGACCAAGGGCGTCCTTGAAAATGCAGGGCAGCCAGAGGGCAGTGTGAGGCGGGGCCAGGCCGGCCAGGCATCCTGGACCCCTGGAAACAGCACCTGCTTGTTTGAGATCTGAGCCCTGAGCTGTGGGTTGGGTGCCCCCGGGGTCCGGGTGCCCCTTGACCATCCCATCACCTGCTCCTCATGGGGCTGGGGCAGCTCAGCCTGTGATTGGAGTCTCCTGCTTGGTGCCCATGGAGAGGACCCAGTAGAGGGGAGCCGTGACAGGAGGGGGGAAACTGAGTCACACCTGCAGGGACCCAGCTCCCCAGTGCTGTGAGGTGCCCTGGGAGGGACCGGGCCTGGCTCCCACGGGACACGATGCAGCTGGGAGGCTTCATATAAAAGTCTGGGCTGCGGCCACTTCGCAGGGTGGACGGCTTGTACGGGGCCTGGCGCAGCCGGGAGGCAGGCGGTGGTCAGAGTGGGCCAGGCTCGAACAAGGCGCCAGCAGGGTGCAGGGGGAAGGTGCTGCGATCCCACGCCAGGCCCCAGGGGCACCAAGACAGCAAGATGGCCAGCGCTGGCCCAGGGCCTCGGACACCAGGGCCCAGGAAGGTCACACACAGGGCTTGCGCCCCGGCAGCACTGTCCCGGAGTTCCTGTCGGGGAAGAGCCTGGTCAGGGCAGGCGGGCAGAAGCAGGGCCTGGGGGCTGAGTGACAGCCTCGCCCAGACCTGGCCTGCCCGCCCGCCCGCCCGCCTGCCTGTGGGTCCCTGGGTGAGTGGGGAGGAGCCGGAGCCTGGGGTGCCTCTGCCTGGGGTGCCTCTGCCCAGGACATGGTCAGTGTAGTTCTCCACCCAGAGACGGCAGTGGGGCTCGGAGGGGCCCTGCAGACGGGCAGAGCTGGGAGGGTCTCCCCGGGGCGGGGCAGGTGCCTTCCTGCGTCCCAACCACAGTGCCATTGCTCAGGCCCTGGACGGGTCCCGAGGGGCTCACAGCAGCAAAAGGGGACTGTGCCTGTCTCCCTGCTGGATTCCGGGGCTGGTCCAGCCTCACCAGGCCCCGGGGACAGAGGGCCGAGGACGCCAGCAGCCCAGCGCTGGGCCCAGGGCGTGGATGTGGAGGTGGGGCTCGGCCTAATGGGTGGGAACCAGGCTGTCGGGAAAGCCAGGGACCTGCAGAGGGGTCCCAGCTGCCCTCCTGGCCCCTGTCTGCTCCCAGCGCTGCCCTTCCTGGCCCTCCGTGCCGCTCAGGCCAGGCCGGCCAAACGTCCGCCCCCACCCCCAGCTGCTCTTAAGACTATTAATAGTGCCTCCAGCTTCCCAGGGCCGGGTATCACCCTCCCCTCACCCCCAAATAGATTTGTCCTTGGTCTAATTAGTCATGGAGGGACAGAGCATGCTGGGCCCCGATGCCAACCCCGGATGAGACAGGCAAGGCCGAGGCTCTGCAGGCACGTGAGGGGCCGCTGGGGACAGGCAGGAGCTGGGAGTGGGGCAGTGGTAAACCCCACTAAGAGCAGGAAGCCCCGAGCAACGTGTACCCCCAGAAGGGGGAGAGCTAGGTAGAGGGGGGGAAGTGCGAAGAGAGAGAAGATGGGTAGAAAGACGGAGAGGAAACCCAGGCTTCCAGGGCCAAAGCAGGTGAGCGAAGAGAAAGGAGGCAGAGGAGGGGGCGGCTCTTGGAATGGGGAAAACCTCCCCAAAGGCACACAGGAGCTGGGCATGTTGACGCACACCTGTCAGCCCAGCAGCCGAGAGGCTGAGGCAGGAGGATTCCCTGGATCCTAGGCCACCCTGGGCTCCAAGGCGCTTTCAGGCCTGGCCTGAGCTACATAGTGAGGCCCTTTCTCAAACAAACAGAAGGGCTGGAGACGCAGCTTAGCTCAGCAGAACAGCACCTGCCTAGCAAGTAAGACTCCTGGTACCAAAGAAAAGACTTGGGCAGCTTCATGGGTGTCCTGCTGCCCACATCTGTCTGGTGGACACTGGGCAGGAGGAGGAGCAGGGAGAGCCAGAGGAAGAGAGCAGAGGGGGGTGTGGCTGGCAGAGCAAAGGAGGGACAGTGGCCCCAGGGGGAAATGTCCCCTCGCTTCTGGGCAGTGGTCCTGCCCGCTGCCTGCCCCACCTGGCACTACCCTCCAGCAGGGTCCAGCTCGCCCTCGCTCCAGGCTGCCCTATCCTTTGGAGTCTGAAGCAGGCAACCTGGCAGAGCCCAGCTCTCTCCAGTGGGAGCCTTGGCCCAGGGCTCTGCCCCTCAGCCCCTGAACCAGGGCCAGTGGCCTAAGACAGCCCCACCTCCCAGACACTTGGGCCCCTGGGGCTACAGATGCCAAAGCCCTGCACAGTCAGACCCTCCAGGCCTGCTGCCCTACCTGCAACCCCACAGCCCAGGGCAGCTGCTGACTGGGCTCAGCTGGGGCTCAGGCCACCAAAGTGGGTGCCCCTCAAGACCACTAGCCCCTTGAGTCAGGCTTGCTGCTGCACCCCTGCTCTTTCTCTTTCCCCCAGAGACCAGGTCCCCACTATGCAGTGCAGGCTGCTTGGAGCTCACTATAGAGCCCAGGCGGCCTCACACTTGAGGCGATCCTCCTGCCTCAGCCTCCTGCGGGCCGGGATGAGAGGCATGCGCCACCAAGAGGGCTGTACCCCACCTCTGGAAGCAAAGCGGAAGTGGATGAGATGGTACAGGACCCTGCCAGCTCCTGTCCCTGGAGTGACCCTGCTGACCCTGGAGGACAGAAGTGCCAGGAGTCAGTGCCTTCCATCCCCAAAGAGAAGGCACCACCCAGAGCCCCGGCCAGACACACTTGCTCGTGAGCAGCTGCAGGAGCCCAGACATGGGGGGGGGGACTGACCCGAGGGGGCCTGGGGCTCCTGGATGCAAAGGCCCAGCCCTCCCTCTCCAGAAGCCCCAGGGTCGCTGTGACTCTGGCTCAGAGCCCCACGAGGGTCCAGGGGAGATGGCCTGGGCGTAAGGCCTGGAGTCCCAGCCCACGCTGGCTGCTGTGGAACCCGGTCTGAGTCTGTGGCCTCCTCTTCCTCCTCCCCCTCCTCCTCCTGCTCCTCCATCTGTTCCTCCTCCTGGTCCTCC